>VMDR010001280.1:0-135819 GCA_007922815.1 Macrotus californicus | reverse complement strand
GAAACATGATGATGGACAGAAAACAAAAAAAAAAATCAGTAATAACAATTTAAGAAACCCTATACTAAATTTGATAAATAAATTTAGCAAGATCTTAGCATATGTGACCAATGACAAAAATCTATTGTATGTCTATATATTAGCAACAAACAATTGGAAACAAAATTTCAAAATACATTTTATTTATAATAGCACCAAAATATATAAACAACCTATGAATAAATTTAATGAAAGAAATCAAAAGATCTCTGTACTGAAAAAGTACAAAATATTGTTGAGAGAAATTAAAGAAGTCCTAAATAGAGGGAGAGCTACATCATGTACACAGACTGAAAAACTCAATACTATAAATGTGTCATAAACACAGAAAAATATATCAGTGGAACGGATTAAGAGTCCACAAATAGGCACACATACATACTGACAATTGACTTTTTTCTTTTTACAAAGGCCCAACGTAGTTCAATGAAAAATAGAAAGTCTCAGAAATGGTGCTATACCAACTGGGAAATGAAGTGAAACTTGACCTGTACCTTATACCATAAAGTAAAATTAATTTGAGATGAATTAGGGCTTAAATGTAAACATTAAAACTATAAAGCTCCTAGAATAAAATGTACGTGAATTCTTTGTAAATTGGGGCCAGGCAAAGATTTCTTAGGACACAGGTAGCAGTATTTGTGAAAAAGAAAATTGATAAATTAGAATTCAATAAAACGAAAAGAACCTGCTCATCAAAAAACACCTGTAAGTGAATGGTCCATAAACTCATGAAAAACTGTTCAACATCACTTGTCATCAGGGAAATGCTAGTTAAAATCATAAGGCGCTACTGTCCCATATCCACTGGAATGGCTAAAATTAAAGAGACTACAACACCAAATGCTGAGAGATTGGAAAGTGATGTTGGGTTTCTAACACATTGCTGGTGAGAGCGAAAAATGTGACAACCACTGGGGTAAACTTTTTGAGTTTCTTATAAAGCTAAATATGTACCTACCTTATGGTCCAACAATGTCACTCTGAGATATTTGCCCAAAAGAAAATAAAAATATAGGTATAAAGACTTGTGCATTGATGTTCATTGCAGCTTTTTTCATAATAGCAAAACATTGGAAACAAACCTAATGTCCATCCACAGGAGAATGAATGAATAAAATGTAGCATATTCATCTTATGGAATACTACTCACTAATAAAAAGAGCAAACTACTGGTAAATGCAACAATAGGGATAAATCTCAAAACTATGCTCAGAGGAGGGAGCAAGACACGAGAGTGCTTACTCCGTGATTCAATTTTTATGGATTTCAAAAACAGGTAAAACTCAGCTATGGCCTGATATTCTATTACATTGGTGGTTGACTCTAGAGGCGGAGCTAACATTCCCTTCATTTTCCCCATGGATAGACTGGAGAGGGGCGGAGGGAAATTTCTCTGGTGATGGGAATGCTATATGTCATAAGGGGGGGGTGATAGTAATCTTTTTAAAATCTTATCACACTGCATATTTTTGATATCACATTTTACAGTGTATATTTATAGTTAAAAATTAATTTATAGCAGAAAGCAAATGAGAAAGACTTAAGGGGTAGGCAGGTGCCCAGAACTATGTCAGATGATCACTTTCAGATTTAAACTACTTCAAAAATTTCCTGGTTGTGAAACCTCACCCTTATGGTAGAAGTGAATATGCTACTAACTACAGTGAATCTTCCAGAACCTCCAGATTGGTTCTAGGTCCACTGCAGGGTACCTCACTCTCTTAAATCCTCAGGAAAGCTCATGCGTAATAATAAAAGGAAAATTTGCAGCATCACCAAAGCTTAAAACAGCAAAGCTTACAGAGGGCATCCAGCGGTGGGGTGGTAGATCTGTGCACGCACAGTAACAAGGTTGGGAATGGAAAGGACAAAGGCCAGCCCAGTGAGTTCTTGGTAGACAGGAGTACCACTTAGGGCCCGTGGAGCACCCTCCTGTAGGAAGGCAGGCCAGTACACTCAGCTCCTTCATTTCTAAGAGAAACCGGAAATTCAAATTTCTTATATAAAATCTTCCAACTTTTAAAGCTTGGCAAATACTTTTTAAATTATATAGAATTATGTGCAAAAATTATGTAGACAATTTAGGGGCAAATCTTTGTGATCTTGGAGTAGGCAAATATTTTTAATGAACAATTAGAAGCAAAATACAGAAAAAAATAAATGGGTAAATTTGACTTTTGCAAAATTAAAAACTCTTGCCCTTCATAGGACACTGCTGAGAGAATGAAAAGACAGACCAGAGACTGAGAGAGAATATTTGCAAGTAGTATATCAGATAAAGGACTTGTAGATAGAACATCTAAATGACATCCAAAACTCAATAATAAGAAACAATGTGATATAAATGAGCAAAGACTCAGACCCAATGCCAAAGAAGATATACAGATGGCAAATAAACACAAGACAAGATGCTCGACATCACTAGTTATTAAGGAACTTCACATTAAAACCACATTAAGATGCCACTACCTACATTAGGATGGGAAATTAAAAGATTGCTTGTTGAAGTGTTGACAAGAATGAGGAGAAACTGAAACTGTCATACACTGCTGGTGAGAATGTAGGATGGGACAACTTGGAAAAACAATCTGGCTGTTTCTTAAAAACTTAAACATGCACTGTCCATATGACTCAACCATACCACTCCTATGCTTGCAACCCAGAACAATGAGAGCATATGTCCAAACGAAGCCTTATGCGTGACCTGTCATGGCAGCTAAAGTTGTAATAACTGCGACCTGGAACGACCTAATGGCCATCAGGAGTTCAGTCAATAAATAAACTATGGTAGAGCTGTAGAATGGAAGACTTCCCAGCTAACAAAAGGAATGTACTCTGATAAACACCGCGACGTGGATAGATATCAGAGTAGGTAAGCTGAGTGAAAGAAGCCGGACCAAAAAAGCCTACCTTATATGATTCCATTCACATAAAATTCTAGGGAACGCAAACATAAGTGACGTAAAAGGATGCAGATCACTTGTTACCTGAGACCAGGAGTGGAGAGACATGGGCTGGATTACCAAGGGACATGAGGAGACTTTTGAGAGTGATGGGTAAGTTCATTATCGTGATTGCAGTGATGATTTTCATGAGTGTGTTTGTATGTCAAATTTTATCAAATCATACACTTAAAATATGCGCACTTTATTTTATGTCAGCTATACCTCAATAACTTTTTTAAGATTTTATGTATTTATTTTTAGAGAGAGGAGAAGGGAGGAAGAAAGAGAGGGAGAGAAACCTGGATGTGAGAGAGAAACATCGATCAGCTGCCTCTTGCATGCGCCCCACCCAGGACCAAACCCACATCCCAGGCATGTGCCCTGGCCAGGAATTGAACCAGCAACCTTTCTCTTTGCAGGACAATGCCCAACCAACTGAGCCACAGCAGTCAGGACAAAAACTTGTCTTTTTACAAACAGAAAAAACTTACTTAGGCAAAGGCAAAGACATCTTCTAGCTAAATATAGCCCTTGAAATGCCAGTTTGTCTCCTCTGCTCAAGTCGTACCCTCCCATTTAAGAGATAAAAACACTGAGACCTAGAGATACAGTAACTTGCCAGGGTAAAGTTCTACTTGTGAATTCTGTATCTGGGGGCCAGATGATGTTGGTGATAAGGATGATGATTTAGATGGATTATATCTCCTTGTCTATTTTAAGAATTGCTTTCACAATAAAAAGCAAAGTTTAAAATCAGAAGACCAGGTCCGAATTTCCATTCCATCACTAGTTAGCTCTGTGACCTTGAGCAGTTTCCTTAAAATCTGCAGAATCTCAATTTCTTCATCTCTATGCATATGTTAAAAATATCTACTTCATAAGGCCTTCTTGAGGATTAAATAAAATAGGATATGCTGAAGTAAGTTTTTAATAAATATTGGTTGTGCCCTGATCAGGTAGCTCACTTAGTTAGAGCATCATCCTGATACCCCAAGGCTGTGGGTTCAATCCCTGGTCAGAGCATACATAAGAAGCAACCAATGAATGCATAAATAGGTGGAACAACAAACCAATGTTTCTCTCTTTCTCTCTCAAGATTCAATAAAATTTTAAAAAATAAACATTACTTTGGTGAATTTAATTTGTGAGATAGATGGGTAGGATGTATATTATAAATTGATACACCCTAAAGCTGAAGATGAATGAAGTTAAGGGTATGCCCTTGATCATGCAGTTGGGAAAGGTACAGTTGGTTTAGCCAGGCTCTCAGTTCCCAATCCAGTGTTCTTTAAAAAAAAAAAAAAAAAAGACACCCTCCAAGGTTACTCTATAGAAAAGCGGTCTCTTTCTAGAGAGCAGGGAGCATCTCTTCCCAGAGACACTTAATTCCAAGGACTCAAAAAGGTAGCTATAATTGGCCTTCTGAAGCATTTAGATCCTGAGTGTATAGTATTTTTAAAAATTTAAGTCAACATATCAAGTTTGAGAGATTTCACACAAAAATAGCAATTTCCTGCTTGTTTTGAAAAAAAAATGAGCAGGTCTGGCAACATGAAGTCTGCATGGAGGAAAAGCAGTGGAGAGCAGGGGGTGAGGAATAGGTGGTGCTTTCATGTCATGGTCCCCATCATTTCTCATACCCTGACACCATTCCTGCCTCACTTATTATCATATAAGCAGGTTTATATGCCCTGTGGGCATTTATATGTGCAACTCATGTTTTCTATCAACACTGGAGGGCCAACCATGTTTATGAATTGTCATCTATAAATGATGATGAGTTACGTTGACATTCGGACAGCCATTCAACAGAATGGACTCCCTCTAGGCTCCATGTGTAAGCAGTTTCCACACACACCAATTGAAGCACAGGTTTGGCAATCTTCCAGCATATTTGAGCAATGTAGATATTCAATCTGGATTATTCTGGACACCAAAGTCAATACATTCTGGGGGTCCTGATTCTCAAACGATCCAACTTGACATTCCACCTTGATCAAATTTACCTGGCAACTGCCCTGTTTCCATAGACCTGCGCTCCAATAGCCATGATTTTTAATGATTTCTTAACCACATTAAATTTCCTAAGGAAACTGTAGGTGTCAAACCCAGTGCTGCCCAGGACACTGAGCTCCATATTAACCCTAAATCAGCCCGTGAAGTAAAAACACAAAACATATTTAGGACAACAGAGGGGAAACCAACAGATAACAGATTAAAAAGTTATTTTTGTATGGAAAAACTACCAAACTGCCTACAATTAGTGAGTACAAATCACTTTTTGGCTCTGAGAGAGTTCCTCACAGCACACGATGTAAGTTAAAACGTATGCTTGAGACCTCCATGTACATCTGCTCTTGATCTTCTGTCAATACAAAATATTTTTCCTCTTTCAACCCAAACACTGAATCAGGAAGCCTGGAATGAACAACATAGTACTAGCCAATCTAAAAACATTTTTGAAAACTATTCTAGAAACACATACATCTTCTCATTTGTCTCTCCTCGTAACTATGAAATACAAAGAATAACTTAAAGTTTTCAGTATTCTGACTATAGAAAGTTTTGTCCTATGAAACACAGGTCACTATGAGGATAATTGCCTTCGACAGATCCAGCCACGGAAGAGCCACCCATGGGAGGGGAGGCAGCTAACTCTGTGTGTCTGTGGTTTGTTTTGTTTTGCTCTTTCAAACAGTGAAATGCTTGTGCTTAATATTTTTATGGATTTCATTCCCCGAGAGGAAAATGTACTGCACACAACCCATTTTCTATTTTTATTTTTTAATAACATAGTTAAAGATCTAGTGTGATTTGTGAATCCTATCAAGCCAAGAAGAGAAAATTCCAAAAACTAACAAGCATTTTAAGGAGGACAATGCCCAACCCACTGAGCCACACTGGTCAGGGCTCATTTTAAGGAAATGTGTTCAAAATTCTAAATTATAAACCCAGGTACTACCAGACGCGCCCCAAAAACTGATATCACGGTACAAAATGTTTCTGTTTCCCTTTTCTTGTCTTAATCAGAGTATACCATTTACTCCAGACTTCCTTATCTCTCTAATAAATGCCAGATTTTATTGACGCATTTCATCTGCTTCTTGCCATAGACACCGAAAGCTCTGGAATGTGGGGTCTCTCTTTGAGCCACCATTATCTCCACACATTTGCAGGGAGAGCACGAGTATAATTCTTCCAGGCTCTCTGTTTTTTAAACACAGCTCCATTACGCACACAGTGCATCTGTTTTCCTCTCAGAAGAGAATCAAGCAAGCGTTCTTGATTACTCTGCCTTCTTCCCTCAGAGAAATGGCCTACACACAGATGACGCGAAGCTTTTGATCAACAAGTTTCCAAAGAGATACAGATTTGTTCTCCACAATCAGCAAGGAAGCTGCACTCATTTTTTTTCTTTAGTACAGTTAAAAGAGAAGAAAGAAGAAGAAGGAGAAGGAGGAGAAGAAAGAAGAGGGAGAATGTGGTGGTGAATCCTATAAAATTATGATGGATTGGGCTTCCTTTAAAGAAAAGACTAGAAAAGCACATGCAAAGTCATCCCAGGAAGGTGTACAGAAACTGATCCCCAAAAGTTAAACACAAGATACCCCAGTCTGAGCAGAGAGCACTTTGAGTTTTTTCTCCTGGATGATATAGATCCTTTTTTTTTTTTTTTAATCACATAGATTTCTAGATGCATAACGAAGTGCTAGGCGTGTATTGTCACTACGGGGTTTTTCATCTTTGTGTAATTTTACAGACCAGCTCAGAAAAATCCCTGGTCTAGAGGGAATTATTTGGACTCCTGTTTTACAGCTGAAGAAACTGAAAAGGAAAAGCAAAGAGCTTCCCACTGGGACACAGAAAGAGCTTGTTTGAGCGGCTCGGTCCTCAGGGTTTCAGAGTTCAAACGCCCACTCAGAACTCTACAACAGAACTAGACAGCCCTCCAAATCTAGCATGAAATGCTGGATTTTGTTATGCTCTTTATATAACGCACCAGAGCATATTCGCATAGGCAGAAACAGCCACAACAGAGAAAAGTGATCAAATGGTAGCGATAGTCAGTATAGTCTCATTCTGCATAACTGGATGTGATTTAAGAAATAGAGCTGTTCTCTCCTGCCACAAACATTAGCTACACCCTTGGTGCCAGATACATCTAAATTCTTCCATTCTGTTGTGTATCTGATAGTAGCTTGTTCTCATTCTCTAAAAAAGAAATATTTGGGACACAGCTGAACCATATACAAAATTTCTCTTGGAAGGTGTGACTTTCAGTACAGATAGCAAAAGCTTTTGCTCACTAAAAGGATCTATGCTTCCTGGGAATCTAAGTTTACAAAAATTTCTAGCAATAACATGGAAATTTTATTTCACATGCAGAAAAAACCCTTAATGGTGATTTGTCAATCCTGCTGGGGGAAACCAAGAATAATGAAAAAGAGGTAGGTAGGAAGCCAGGAAAACCTGTTTCTAGTCTTAGCAAGAAATAATAATAGTCATAATATCAACCATTTAGTGAGCACTTTACACGTATTTCCTAATTTATCCCACAACTCCTCTTCGAGTTAGATATTATTGCTTCCATTTTATAGATGAGGAACATGAATTTCCGAGGGGCAAAAAAAAAAAAATCACTCATGATTACATTTAGTGTCGGTGTGGTTAAATAGGTCATCTTTGGGAGTCAGACAGACTTGGGAGTCTCGAAAACATTTCCTAGTTTGTCTGAAACTTATGGGTTTCTTGGGAGACAGGAATTTCATTACAAACTGCGATGGTCACTCACCCTGTAAACTGTGTAACCCTAAAGAAAGTCCTTCCTGTCTCTGGACCAGAATGGTCCCTAAGGTTCAGTGGAGTGCTAATGTCTTCCCCTCTCTTTCTGCAGAGTGACGTGGAGTCATCTGTCTAAAAATAACGCAAGGACCTACAGTGCCCCTATCTTTACTCTTCCCTTCCTTACGATGGGTTCTCCCAGTTTCTGCTGGAAAGCACTCTCGAATTGAGCCTCCGCAGCTACCGCAAAGCTCACCACAGCAGCCTTCCATTGAACAGGCCCCGGGCACTACCACTCCGTCTGCATCTTACCAAGCATTTTAAAAAAGACTTCGCACTTATCACATTCACTCAACTTCTCTCAGCCTCTGTTTTCCCATCAAAACGGGAATAATAAAAGTCATATCTCACACAGTTAGTGGGAATCAAGTGAGATCAAGGCTATGAAAGTGCTTCTATAAACCATAGAGAAATATAGAAATGTATGCCATACTGCCTTTATCAGAGTGTGGGCACACAATTCACAAAGCCATCTGGACCTAGCCTAGGGTCTGTGTCTACCCCCCCAGGCTTGTCCCACACAGCACCTAACTTATAGGGTTCTGTTGAAACTGTGATTTTGTATCCCACAGACTCTTCTAGTCACAATTTCAGCTGCTTCCTGGTCATAAGAGAGAATCAAGAAACAAGAAACTCATTGTATACATCACGATTGAAGGTAGAGATTAGGAGAACAAGGATGGGAGTCACTCAAACTTCAGGACATTAACTAAAAGTTTTAGAAGAGAAAAAAGGAAACTAAATTATTATGGTACACAAGCATCTAATCTCTTAAATGGACGAAGTTGCCTATACCCCGTCTAATTAATGGAGGTACTTTTGAGGATCGAAGAGACATGAATGTGAAAGCTATTTCAAAAGCAGGTAAAGAAGTCTACCAAGTACTAGGTATGCTTATGGATATGAATCTAGATGGCACAGATATAACTTATTTAGTCCAATGCTCTTATTTCAAAATGCTCTCATTTTGAGAAGATGAGGAGCTGGAGAAGATTAGCGACTTGCCCAAGAGCATGCAAGCAAGAGACAGGACAAAAACTCAAATTCCTTGACGTTCAGCCCATGCTCTGCTCATGAATCATGGAGGTTGCCTTACATTGGGATCCCTTCGAAGCAGACCCTAAGGCAAGGGTTCAAATGTAAGTGGTTTATTTGGGCAGTCATTCCAGGGACCACTGGTTGGGTGGCGGGAAGTGAGATAGGGAACAGAAGGAATTGATCAAGCCAATTTCTACCATGGACAACTGGAGTGTCATTCTTCTCAGGAACTCTGGGAAACAGCATAGATCATGTACCTCAGAGCTATCCCACCTAAAGGACAAGGGGTATTTATCCAATCAGTCATTGGGTGACAGCTGCTGGGAGGAGTGTAATTCCCCTATCATTTCCAACACTCAGGGAGAATGCGCTCCAGTGGCCAGAGAATGCCCTGATAACTGGAAATTAAGGTAGCATGCCCAACAGTGGTATAAACTGAGGGGACACCGGCAGGCACAAGCAGCATCTATGACTGCTACCCGGGGGTCCACTAGTCTAATGTACCACCATATACCACTGCAATATAAACCCATTAAGGCAAGAATTTTTTTTGGTCTGTTTTGTTCACTGCCAAATCCTCAAGGCCTAAAACAGTGAAGACACATCATAGCCACTATTAAATATTGGTTGAATGAATGAATAACAATCCTGACCATTGGACGATCTGATTCTCCTTGAATGCTCCTTCAGTGAGGAGGCACTCAGGATGAGTTAAGACAGCTGGATTATTTGTTGAACCATCCTCTAATATTTTTCCTGATACTAACTTCCTATGTACTTCCCTGTAACACTTATGCTATGGCTTTAGTTATTTGGGGGGCGGTGAGACCAAAGAGAAATAAATCTAATTCCCTGTTCCATTTGACAGTCCTTCAAATATTCTTGGATATCTGTGTGTGGCTGGTTTCCACTGTTGTCCCCTTATGGTACGGCTTTTAAATCTTTCACTGTCCTGGGAGTAGGAAAGACATGGGTGTAAAAGCCAGCCCTGCCACTTTCAAGGGGAGTGATCCCCTAAGGAATGTATACGAGATTAATAAAAACTACATGTCAGTGTTGGTGAGAAGATGAACTGAGACTGTAGGTAACTGTCAGTAAAGCCCTAGCCAAGTATCTGGTACATGGAAGGCCCCACAAAGGTGAGCTCCTTCCTAGTGCCCAGTCTGCAGCCTTTGGTGGTGCTCTAGCCCCCCTGCCATGCTCTAGCTTGCCAATACAAGGTTTAGGTATATGACACCCACAAATGGGCCTCCCTGTGCATCTGCACTGAAATACAAAATACCAAGGGAGTCCTCTCTCTGAGATGGTTGAAAACTTGTCTGAGTCCCTCAGTCAGTTTATCGCAGGGTCAGGGCAAGAGAGCAACTCTACTGACACACTCCGAGTGCAATCGGAGTGCAGTTGCTTTTAGGTGACTCCACAGCCATATCGTTTCTTACTGAGCTTCCACAGCTAAAACCCCAAGGTCACTCTTGTGTGGACTATCCGACCACACCCTGCACTGGGTACAACTGACTTTTTGAATCTAAATGTAGGACTTCCCATGGATACATGTTAGATTTCTTCTTTAGTAATTTTCTCTTTCCAAGCTGCACCACACCTGCCTTT
Organism: Macrotus californicus; assembly: GCA_007922815.1. Taxonomy (NCBI): domain Eukaryota; kingdom Metazoa; phylum Chordata; class Mammalia; order Chiroptera; family Phyllostomidae; genus Macrotus; species Macrotus californicus. The sequence goes on along the minus strand of VMDR010001280.1, from coordinate 125,344 downwards.
ACAACAGATGAAACTACCCTAAAGGAACTTATTATGCCTTCCTTGTCTTCTGGTTCACATCATCATTTGGTGGTGTATCCTACAAAGATGAGTAGGAGACAAGGAGAGGAAAAGCCACCTGCCACAGCTGCTCTCTTCATACTGCTACGTGAGGAGCAAGGTGAACACTATTAACCCGCTCCATGTTGTAGAGAACGTGCACGCAGAACCATATCCAAAGTCTTCTTGGCCCCTAATTCCACAGATACAAAAGGAGCAGTAGCTTAGCAAATGGATGCAAGTAATGAGGGGAGACTCATCAAACACAAGCTCTAGAGAATATCGAAAGTCAGCCCCGGAGAGGAGCAAAAGTGCTGGACCGGAGGATGGAGAGTTGCTTTCTGACTCTGCCGTGAACTAGACGTGGGACTCGAGTTTTTTTAACCTCTATAGCATTCAGGGGTTTCTTTTGTTTCTTTTGTTGTTGTTGTTGTCTATAAAATGAAGAGAGTGGGCTAATAAATAAATAAATAAATAAATAAATAAATAGCCCCTTAATAAAATCTGGTCCATTTAGACAACAGAATACATTACTTAGCACTGAAAAGAAATGAGTTATCAAGCTATGAAAAGACATGGAAGAAATTTAAACGCATGTGAGTAAGTAAAAGAAGCCATCCTGAAAAGCCTACATACTGTATGATTTCAATTATAGGACATTTTGAAAAAGGCAAAACTATGTAAATTGTAAAAAAAGAAAAATCAGTGATTGCCTGGGGTTACGGGGAAAGGAGGGATGCACAGTCAGAGCACAGAGGGTTTTCAGGGCAGAACAACTATCCTGTATGAAGCTATGATGGTAGGTACCTGTCATTATATAGATGTCAAAACCCTCAGAGTGTGCAGCACCAAAGGCGAATGCCAGTGTGAACAACAAAACAAAAACCCCACTGTATGTGTGTTAAATGAAAGCACCACCCATGTCTTATCATTCAATTCCCACAAGCAGACCTCAGTTTACACATGAGGAAACTGAGGCTGGAACGTGATTGCCAACGATGAGACTTGAACCTACATCTTCTGACCACAAGCTCAGGGTTCTTTGCCTTTCACCATACTGTCAGGTCTCAAATCCTATAAAATTTTCTTAGAAATAAATTTGCACCTATTTAGTATCTATAATGGAAAGAGGCTCCCTGTGAACTGTTTTCATTTGTTTTCTTCTTTTTACAGTTTATACAGTTTATGTGGAAGCCCACAGGACAGAATGATTAAGAGCATAGGCTTTCTGAGCCATTTATTAGCTACGTAACTGCAGGCAAGTTCACATCCCTGAGCCTCAGTTTCCTCACTTAGAAAATGGAAGTAATAACAGTACTTTCTTTCCAGGACTGTTGTAAGGACTGTGGGAAACACTGCACATCAAGCATTTAACACAGTGCCTGGCATATGTAAGGAAAAGAAGGCTGAGATACTATTACTCTTGGGTGTGTTATGTAGGCCATGAGAGGCAGCACAACACGGCAGCTGAAAATGTGGAGTCCCTAAGTTCAAATCCCAGCTCTGCCATACACTTGCTGTTTTCCTTGGGCAAATTGCTTACCCTCTCTGTGCTTTAGTGTTTTATTTGCGTAAGGGGGTGATCATAATAGCATCTACCTTGTAAGAACAAGTTAATGCATTTAAGATGCTTAGATCAGTGCTTGGCACGTAAGAAGCTCTTGTGTGTGCTAGCGATTGAGACCATCCTTCTTCCTTTCTTTCAGCAAATCTCAGCTCCATAGTTGCAACCAGTTGCCAGACCACTTTGGAACATACTCCCATTTGTTTGAAAGCCACACCAAAGGAGCCAGCTCTCACGATGATCTCCCCACTTCTGCTCGGGTTCAGATCCCATCTGTTCTGATGAATGTGCTGCAATTGTCCCTACCACCTGTGCAGACTGCTGGCACCAGCAGACCTTTCTCAAGCAAAAAGCCCACCAGCAAGGGCTCTGGGATGGACAGCAAAGGTTGGCAAGGCTAACCTAAGCCAGAAGGGCTCTTTGGAGTCAGAGATATGAATTAGAGATCCTTGGCCTCCTGTAGAGAGTAGACAAGAGTGTTCCCAATGAGAGTGCTCCTCTTCAAGCCTCCATCGAGAGAGAGAGGCCTGGAGAGTGATGTAAGGTACTGCATAATTACAATTCCAAGGACCTAAATCTTCTGTTCAGCCCTTTTGCCTAGCCCCCCACAGTTGGTCCTCTGCTCTTCTTGCTCCCCACTTTTGGTTGCTGCTCACAGCACGTATTTTCTGCTCTGCAAATGCACTCAGTGCATCTGGGAATGCCCAAACGCTCATTCCTTCAGCCTCTCAGACACAAAGCATACCTTGCCAACATGTGTCTTTCCATTGTCAAAAAAACACAGGATAGAAAGTTCGGGGCAGATGGTTTAAAGAAAGCCCCACTCAACAGTGCCAATTAAAAAATAACATTCTTATTGAGGGAGGAGTTAAAATACAGCATTTCTTTAGGTGCTTGCTGTCGGTATACATACGCATGTGTGTTGCACACTTATCTTGCACACTGGTTGGAAGCATTTAGAACCTGGTGCTACAAACCTCTGAAGTTACCAGGGGCTTTACCTAAGCAAAGCCACCTTCCTGCAACATGTGTAGGAAGGAAGCTAAAATAAAACCTTACTTTTATGTTAAGAATACAAAATACAGTTGGCCCTCAAACAACAGGGGTTTGAACTACACAGGTTGCCTTATATGCTGATTTTTTTTTCAATAAGTCCAGTCAGCCCTTTCTATCCATGGGTTTCACATATGCAAATTCAACCAACTGCAGATCGAAAATAGTATTTTGGCATTTCCAACCACGGGTTCCCAACTAAGATACGAAAATACTGTCGGTTGAATCCACAGATGCAAAGGGCCAACTTTAGGGTCAAAAGTTATAGACAGATTTTTCCACCGTGCAGGTACGTACTCATAATGCCTGCGTTGTTCAAGGGTCAACTGTATATTTAATATAAATGTGACATAATTAATGAATCAGAACTCATAGCTTCAATGAATTTTTTGGATAAAACACTGGATCTGGTAGTAATTTTGCATTTCCAGGATGTTCATTTCCCTCTCTGCTGTAAGGGATGTTTCCATGGGAAAGTTTTATAAATGTTGGGCCTAAGTCATGGGGTGAAATGCAAGAGAGAAGATAGAATAATACAGAGGACGGAGGACTGGCTGTGGGGTCCAGCGACCTGCGTGTGGGCTGGGACTCTGTCACCTACTCGCTGTGTGAACTCATGGTCAAACAGGGACGTTAATCCTTGTCCTGTCTGCTGGCCAGGGCTGCTGTGAGAGGCAGAGACAATGCGTGTGAAAAAACTCAGTGTTCCACAAATGTAAGTTATTATGATTCAGCCTTGTTGTTTTTGGAAAGCTTGTTTCATTTCATACATCTCATGTATTCTCCACCCCACCCTCTACCCCCACCTCCCCATCATCAGATCAAACGTGTTTGCCTTTCTTTTCATAGTGAGGAACCTCTGATCTGACAAAAAGAAATGAAGTCACCAGACTTGCTCTCGCCCAATTTGAGGTCCAGACCGTGAGAGAAGCACGCTCCCTGCACAGCTGAGCTGCCCAGTTCTCGTCGCCCATTCCGAGGGGCAGTGAGACAGAGCACAGCAGTCACCACTGTCTGAATTTCATTACGCGGGGCTCCAGACAAGCAGAGGGGAAGAGTGTAAAGGAGCGGGTCAGCGTCTGAAATGTGAGAGGGGCAGCAGTCTCTGAAGTGGATGGGAACAGGAGGAAACTTAATACTGCTCCAAAGGGGAGAGGGAGCATTGCATCATGTGAAAATAATTGCAAGGGGTCAGCAGAGCTTGGGGGTTTGGGGAGGTGGGCTTGCCCACTGACCCACTGGCAAAGGACTTAGAATCTATTCTGTGCCGTTCCAGAGTGAATCTGCATCGGATACACTAGCACATCAGTCTGGGAGCCCACAGGGACTAGAGATTGGACTCGGGTGCTAAGAAACCAGGTTTCATGGGAGGACTGCTGGGGGTGGAGCAGGCAGTTTGAATTGAAACCAGAGTTCTGAAAGGGAGCCCCAGAGTTTGGAATTGGAGAGAATGGGGTCAGGTAATCAACAAATTAGTCATAGCTACTATTTATTGAGCACTTAATATGCCCTAAGTGCACACCTCACTTAATCCTCACAATTACTCCATAGATAATCATCCCCATTGTGTATACAAAGAAACAGAGGCTCAGTGAGTTAAAGATCTTTTCCAGGGCACACAGCTAGTGCATGGCAGAGCCAGAGTTTGAAACCAGATTTGTGTTACTCCAGATTTCTTGACTCTAAACTCTCTGTTTTGCCCCTCTCAAAATGGGAAGTGGAGCCATGTTTGGGAATTAAGTGGAAACAGATTAAAGTAGAAACTTGATGGGAACAAGGAAGGAAGGTCTGGATTTCTTCCACGTAGGTGACTATTTTTTCCTAGGCTGTGAGAGCATGAGCATGGTTTCCTTTCTACATTTATAATGTAAGAATTGGCCACTTTTCCCAAGTACGTAATCCATGGCTGGACTTCAGGTTTTCTGCGGGGTGGATGAGGGTGGAGCTGCAGCCACTATTGGAAGTAATGCCAAAGAAGCAATCAGGGCCATTGAAAAAGAGGGCATGATAGAGGGGAACAAACTTCCTGTTACTGATATTTGCCTTTGGTACTTTTATTAGTTATCTATTTCATAATAATGTGCATAACAAACCACCCTAATATTTATTATTTTCATGCATTTAGGGGCTAGTTAAGCAACTATGCTGATCCAGGATAGACTCAATTATGTGGACTGGGCTTGCTCATGTGTCTGCCACCAGCTGAAAGTTCTGCTGGGGATGGCTGATCTAGGATGGCCTCAGCTGGGATGCTTCTCATAGTGTCTCATTTCTCAGCAGGTTAGGTCAAGAGTTCTCCCATGATGAAGGCAGAGGAATGAGGGAGAGCAGAAGTGTTTGACACCTTAGATACATCATCTCTTCTGCTACATTCTACTGGCAAATCCATCACCACACAGCCCAGATTCAAGGGATAGGGCAATAGACTCTTTCTCCTGATGGCTGCAGAGTCACATTACAAAGTGCTTAAAGAATTACAGACATATTTTGTAGTCAATCTACCACAGGATTCAATCTCAAAAGTAGATAGAAGACAGCAGCATTTTCCAGTATTCTGGACCATGCCCCTTCCTTGCCTTTTGTCCACTAAGTGCCATTTCCTTGCCCAATTTTTCTGTGTCTCCTTAGCACTAGGCTGGGGATAGAGAGATGCAATGACTCTAGGTTTGGGCAGATAAAAGAATGCCTTCTGCCCTGGCCGGTGTGGCTCGGATGGTTGGAGGGTCATCCCATTCACCAAAGGGCTGAGGATTCAATCCCCAGTCGGGGTCCATACCTGGGTTGCAGATTTGATCCCCGGTTGGGGAGCATACAGGAGGCAACCAATCAATGTTTCTCTCTCACATCAATGTTTCTTTCTCTTTCTCTAAAATCAATGAACATATTAAAGAAAAAGAATGCCTTCTTTTTTTAGAGGCACTAAAATTCAGACTTCTTACTCACTGACTTCATCTTTCTAGTTTTTATAACTAAGAAAGTTGCAATACAGAGTGTACTTAAACTTTCTCAGTGAGCCATCCCAGCCCAGCCATACGTGTATGGGAATGCTGTTAAATTCCAGAAAGCAGATGTTTATTTAATAAAATGAATATTTACTAATGCTTCCACCCCACTGCTAATGCTGTGTTTGTGATCTGAATTTAAGATAGTAAACTCCAACAATTTATTTCTTACAATGTGGTTGAGATCATAGGCTCCCTGGAGGTATACCTTTGAAATCCCTTACATATGAAACTGTTTGCATGATATTTGACATTTGTATGCCAAGAACTGACTGTTGCAATGGATTGGAAAAGGCAGTGGTCTTGGAATCAGAAGACTTAGCAGTGCTGAAGTCAAAGGAGCACTGTGGACAGGCACCCACTCTGAGGTCAGACTGCCTAGAGTTGCGTTCCAGCTCCATGATACAAGCTTTACAACCTTGGGCTGGTTACTTAAGCTCTCTGAATCTCAGTTTCTCCGCCTACAAAATGGGAATAATACAAGGATGATATAACTCAAATAAGATGCTGAGAATAAGGAAACAAAATCACTATTTTGAAAAGATGTATGCACCCCTCATTTGGCATTATTTACAATAGCCAAGATATGGAAACAACCTAAGTGTCCACTGATGGGTGAGTGGATAAAGAAAATGTGCTATGTATATATAATGAAATATAGTTCAATGATCAAAAAGGAAGTCTTGCCACTGGTAATAACATGGGTGGGTCTTGAGGGCATTGTGCTGAGATAAGTCAGACAGAGAAATACAAATACTGTGTGATCCCACTTAGAGGAGGAATATAAAAAAAAAAAAGGAACTCATAGACACAGAGAATAGATTGGTGGTCGCCAAAAGCGAGAATGAAGTGGGAGACGTAGGTGAAGTTGATCAAAAGGTACAAACTTCCAGTTATAAGATAAATAAGCCCTGGGAACCTAATGTACAGCATGGTGACTACAGTTAATAATACCATGTTGTATTGCTCTATTTGCAAGTTGCTAAGAGAGTAGATCTTAAAAGTTTTTACTGCAAGAAAAGAAAGTGTAAGTATGTAAGGTGGTGGGTGTTGACTGAGCTCATTGTGGTGATCATTTCTCAATACATACAGATATGAGATCATTATGTCATACACCTTGGACTTATAAATGTTATGTCGATTATATTTCCATAGCACTAGGGGTAAAAGATGCTGAGAACAATGCTTGCACAGCATACCCGCCAGCAGAGGGTTGCCTATAATTTTTGGCTCTCATCCTTGCTGCCTGGAGGTCCTTGAGCAAGTTACTTAACTGCTCTGGACCTAAATAACATCGTCTGTGAAATGGGAGTGCTGTTAGCTGTCAAATCTACACTCTCACCTTATTGGATCCTTCAACTTCAGACCTCAGAAGGGCTTTCCTGTATCAGAGAAGCCCTTGGAACCAAGCCTTGGCTCAGGCTGACCCACAAAAATAGGACACTTGAAAGGGGAGAGAAGGATTCAGTCGATCTACTAGTTTTGTTATTTTATCATCGATCTCATGGATTCAGGGCTAGGTCCTAGCTCAGCACATTTGTTCTGCTTTAGGGAGACTGATGGACATGCATGGAGGGCCTCCTCTCTTCCAACCCACTCCCTGCTCCAACAGCCTCCATTGGGAAGGACAGGATATCTACCCCAAGTGACCTGTAACTACTCTGCTTTTGAACGCGTAATAAACAGCCAAGTTGTGCATTCCTGGCCTGGGAGTTCTTCCCTCCCAAAGCCCCCCTTTCTTTGACTCTGGGCCCGGGGAGACTGAGAAAGGACACTGCTATGGCCCGGGGCCAGGCATGGAGCAGGGTGAGGCCCTCAAAACATAGCAAAGTGCACTTTGGTTTGAGGACTGGGAGTAATAATGTGCCCAGTTGCCCAAATTAGAAAGTTCACTTTAGCTGTGACTCATTCCTTATAGATCTCCCTACCAAGTCCTGACAACCCTAATTAATTGATATTTGCTCAATGCAGCACATTCTCCCCAATCTCTGCTGCTATTATGTAAATTCTGGTCTCATTCGAGTCACCTGGAACACAGCGAACTTTCTCTCCCAGCTCCATCCTCTACCTTGACATCAGAGAGAGCTTGCGAATTACCTAGCTAGTGGTTCCCCAGCCTCTACAAGATAGTCAAAACCTTGCAGTTGACCCTTGAAAGTTCAGCTGTGGCTTTCCTCCATTCCCATGTCATGCTACTTCCCCATTCACCACCTTTGCAGCAACCAAACTAAATGCCTCCCGATGCCCTTAACACACCATGTCCTTTTCATAAAAGGTGTCTTCCCACCTCTCTTCTTAGCAAGCTGTCCTTGAATAGTGTCTTAAATGTCACCTCCTTCAGGAAGCCCCCCCAGCTTTGTGCGTCTAAATAGGCAATCCATACCTTAGTCCCACGGAGCTGGATAAGGTCCACTGGATTTCAAACCTCTGCCCTGTGAAGTCCAAAGCTTTCTTGTGGCTTCTATGAATTCCCAGGGATCTGTATTTCCCTTGTCCCCCATCTGTAGCTCCTGCTTCTACTCTTGTTGCCTCTAGGTGTGACCAGGGCCATCCTGTAGGACTATATAGATTGTGCCCTAATCAAGGCACCAAGGTAAGGAGGTAAGGAGGTCTGAAAACCAGCCTCTGCCCTGCCCACCTCCTGTGTCCACACAGAAAGCGCTCCTTGCACTAATTTGCACAAATGTACAACACGAACTAGCAGTGGCCTGTGCCCTCCCTAAATTTCCAATACAAACCCCTCCTTCCAGCAAGCTTTTTTGATATGGAAGACTATTTCAATCCCAGGGAGACAGGGGGATGAAAGTGATAGCACTTCTTAAAATGCTGTTTAGCTCCCTCTTCACCCAGGAAATTTTAGTGCCACTTCTTCCTACATAATCCCTAACCTCATATTAGCTCAGCAGATCCTCTCATCTCTGCTCTGCTCCTCTCCCCTCCCCTTCCTCCTCATTTCTCTCTCTTTTTTTCCCATAAACAGCTTAATCATTTTATTTGTTCTTTATTTTTCAACTACCACACAGTTTCGCCTTCTCCATTAGCTGATCAAGACATTTTTGCGAACAAAGAATGTTCACCCCTCAAAGAATGCCCATTGATAACGACCATTAAGGTTATACACATTTTACCTTACCGTGCATTTGTCTGTCTCCACCCCGGTGTCTGCTATTTTCTTGAGAGTGGAAGTTGTGTTTCCTCAGTGCCCAACATAGAAGATTATCAGTCAACACGTAGATCATCTGGGGCTGATCAAGACGAGGCTCAAGTTCTCACTCTGCCACTTATTAGCTGAGGATTTCAGACAATTACTTAACCTCTTAGCCCTCAGTTCCTTTGTCTATAAAAGCATGAGGACTAGGTGAGGCAAGTGAAGCAGCTGGGATGCAAAATTTAAGGAAGCACTCACACGTGAGGTTGGCCAAGGGTAAAGAGTCCGAGAGTGAGTGCCTCCTTAAATTTTGCACCCGGGGAAACTTGCCTCACCCTCATCCTGACCCAGGTGTATAAAATAGGGATAACCGTGGTTTCTTTCTCAAGGGATTGTGGTAGGGATCACTTGAAAGGCAGTACTAAGCATGCTATCTAGCATATTTCTTATTGAGTATTAGAGAGTGTTTTAACTTAATAAGTGCTGTCATTATTATTTCAAGCTGTATTATATAAAATTGCTCAGGAGAATCATTAAGTTTAATAGACTCTAACAATTAATGTTTAGAGTTGTAATAATTCAAACAAACTTCTAATAATTTTTAACTGGGTTTAAAAAATGTTTTTATATATACTTTTATTGGCCTACAGATTGAGATTTACATATATACTCTTTATGTCTCACTCCAAATCATATATATTATATATAATATGACACATAATATGATATATGTTTTATATATTATACATATTATATATAAAACACAATGCCATGCTTCATTGTTACATTTCAGAGTATCTGCCCACAGGAATTTTGGGTTAAGCCTCATATTTGGAACCACTGTTGGCTTTATACATCCATGACAACTTTAAAAAAATTTTTTTTTTATTTATTTTTAGAGAGGGGGGAAAAGAAGGAGAGAGGGAAGCATCAGTGTGTGGTTGGCTCTTGAGTGCCCCCTACTGGGGACCTGGCCTGCAACCCAGGCATGTGCCCTGACTGGAAATTGAACCAGTGACCCTTTGGTTTGCAGGCCGGTGGTCAGTCTACTGAGCCACACCAGCCAGGGCCATCCATGACAACTTAATCCAGTGGCCTATCTCTCCCAATTGGCATCACAGATGCCCCTCTTTGTACCTCAGTTACATTGTTCTGAAGGATGTACACCTATCGACTTGGGTATAAAAACATTCTCAGGTCAAACACCTGTCCCAGACACCTTTGGAAAAGTGTGACTCTCTTGGCCAGCGACTTTTTCTTCCAAGAAGAAAAGTATCATTGTCTGTCCCCTCTTTGGATTTCAAACACTAATCCCGTTCTGACTGATATGTTAAACTCTTAAAATTCTCTTTTTAAAAAATTCTTCCTGACATTGAATTATTTCCTTTAGAGGGCATTAGGTCAGGTATAATTTCTTATATGTACCCACTGGGGAAAATTATGATTATTTTAAAATGTATTGAACCAACCCATAAAATTATAGCACAATTCTAAAAGCGTAAATGTCTGAACTCAACTCGGTGAAATCTTCAGAATAAAGTGCCACAGTACTCCCTCCCAGTGGAAATTAAAAAAAGTTGAGACCCCCTTCCACCCAAGGCCCCCCGTGGTAAAAATTTCATGTCATGTAGCTCAACTCTGAAGTAAGACCCTCCTCAAATATTCTTCAAATGGAGTGAAACTTCGTCCAGCTGCTTCCATGCACTGTGATGCCAAAGAAACAGACAGGAACCCGGTCATGTTTGTGTAGCTGACGGTGATCACGGATGTGTGAGAATGTCAGTCTGACTTAACATACTGAGTAATGGCAGGCGTACCTGGCACATGGCAAGGGCTCCGTAAAGGCTATTAATCTGTTATGTGAGAGCGGCAGAGAACAACACACACACACACCCCGTCATTATATCTATGAGAAACAAATGAGGAAACACGTGTACAGGAAAGACTGCGAGAAAGCACACAAAATCGTCAGTCAGAGTTGTGTTTGCATGGCCAGGAATTCTTTCCCTTTCTTTTTTTTCAGTGTTTTCTCATTTTTCTTTAATGAACGTATATTGTGTTTATCACAGAAATAGCATGCACTGTTATTACATTTTGAAAAAATATTTTTGAGAAGCTCTATTTTATCTCCTCTCAGCCGTTGCAAGTCAAATACTTTCCAGACTTCTGAAATGTTCTGGGAGAACAGACGGGAGGGGGCCTTTGTGGGAACTGACAGGGAGCTGTCCTCTGACAATGAGGCTCAGGGCTTTTTTCTCTTTCTTTTCTCTTTCCTTTCTTATTCTCCTCTTTTCCCTTTTTCTCTTTCTCTCTCTCTCTCTCTGTAAGTGGAGCTGAGTCAATGATTTGCAGCTGTGAGAGCTGCCACATTTATTTCTTTATTTTTAAGCAGAACTCCTCATCGCCAAAGCGGCCTGTGCAAAATAAAATCATATAAACATTTAGAAGTTCGTTGTTATTGTTTTTTTAGGCAAAACAAAAATGAATTTATCCTAAAAGCAGCCAGACTGTACGGATCAAGTTTTTCGAAGTTCCTTTTTTCTACACCAGCAGATTTAGTAGCCAGCAACTGCTAGAGTCCCTTTGCAGAATCCAAGGAACATAAAGGCATTGACCTTGGTTAAACTCCGGACCAGCCCAGCTAGTGAATAAAGCAAACAAAAATCCCACAACTAAAGCTTGATTTTATGCCCCAGCTGTGGGACAGGATGTGGATATTCAAAACAAACAATCCAACAACAAAATACAACCACCAACTCCCAAACACCAGGGTGTGGCCCTGGTCACCCAGAGCAGCACGAGTCCTACCCAATAAATCTTTGAGGAAAGACGACTGAGCACTCCTGGACTGCTGCAACGCTGAGCCACGCACACCGGCGTTAGCTGAAAGCTCTGACTCAGGTGGCGGATGTGGACAGACAGCGTAGCCTGGCGCAGCAGTCGACAGGAGTGAGTGCGCCAGGCACTGTCCTGATTCTTTGTAGTAAAAGGTGGAGAGAGAGTCAAAATGACTGAGCGGTGCCCATCAGTCATGCAGTCTCACCTGCCTTATCTCATTTCATCTGTACAACAACCCTATGAAGTGAGGATTATTGTTCCCGTTTTACAGAAGGAAACTGAGGCCCAAAGAAGCGACATGTCTTGAGGAGAGTCACGCAATCAGTTCTCCGCAGAGCCAGGCATAAAACCAAGATCCCTGTGGCAATTTCCCAATAAGAATGGAATGGAATTCCCTGGTGTGGAAGACGCTTTCCAGGATTTCTAATACTAGGACTTCACAGACCTTCTTCTCCTTCCCCTTCTGTTGATTGATTTGAGAGAGGGAAACTTGGATTTATTTTTCTCTTTGTTTACCCATTCACTGATTGATTTTTTTAAAGATTTTATTTATTTATTTTTAGAGGGAGGAGGAGGGAGGGAGAAAGAGGAGAGAAACATGGATGTGAGGGAGAAACATTGATCAGTTGCTTCTCGTACTCAAGGACCGAGCCCACAACCTAGGCATGTGCCCTGACGAGGCAGTGATCTCGAGGCCATGACCTTACACTTTGGGAGAGGACGCCCAACCAACTGAGCCACATGGGGCAGGCCTCATTGACTAATTCTTTTTTTTTTTTTAAATTACTTTATTGTTGTTCAATTACAGTTTGAATTTTCCCCCCACCACTCTCCCCCACCCCAGCCAATCCCACCCCCCTCCCCCACTCCCACCCTCCCACTTGGTTATGTCCATGTGTCCTCCATAGTGGTTCCTGAAAACCCTTCCCCCCACTATTCCCTCCCCCTTCCCCTCTGGCCATTGTTAGATTGTTCTTAATTCTTATATGTGCCCTGAATGGGGCTCAAACCCTCAACCTTGGCATTTTGGGATGACGCTCTAACCAACTGACCTACCCAGCCAGGGCCTCAGGCCTATTCGTTACTCAAATGTTCAAATACCTCAACCTGACTCTGTGACTAAGAGGATTTCTGGGTGCTTGAAAGGTGAAGTTCTTTTTTAAATGCCACTTTTGCTCATGGTGTGCTTATGTCAGCCTATCACCATAGCAACCGTACCTCCGCATGCTGCATGGAATTTGTAACTAGGTCTTAGGAGATGAAGAGGGTGATGCCATCCTGTCTCCAGATAGCACAGGAACCAGGCTCTCCTGGACTAATCCTAAATGGCCACAGCTCCCTTGGCAGGCTTTCTTTTAGCCGGGAGGGTTCTGGGGTTAGAAGATAATGGGTAAATATTTTAGGACCAACTCCTCGTAAAAGAACAGGGAGGTCTGGGAGAGGATTTTTCCCAAACCTAATCTATCCCTGGTTGGACAACAGTCAATCTTCAGGTCCATGCCAGTTCGTAGTAAAAAGCTAACTGTTTACCATAAACTTTATCTATTTCTCAACCCAATGTTAAAATCAGGAAATATGCCTTTTGAAAAGATATATATATACCAAAAGGACTTTTTTCAGAATTAACAGTAATTTTTAAGGCACTAAGATGATCTATTATTCTAAAGCCTTATGTCTCAATGAAGTACTGCAAATATCTCCCCTCTTTAGAATCTCGGCAGGATTTTAGACCGATCACTAATTAATTGGGGTGAAAAGAGGATTGGCGTGCCTTCGCTTAAAGCAGGGAAAGGTTTAGTTCTTTTTGAGCAGAAAGAGCAAAGGTGAAAAGACACTTAAACGTGCCCTTCCTCAACAGGCCGCGGCTTTCACGGCTGAACGGCAGGTCCTAGAAGCAGGCTTCTGCCTCGTATAAAAATGACCCCTTAATTTTAGCTCTGATTTCCCTCCGGTCATAATTACCTGTTATTATAATAATCTTATTACCACAACACAAAACTCTAGAGGATTGAGAAAATATAAAAATCACCACTAATCCTATTGCTAACCAATAACTACATTTTAGAGGTTTGGTTTTATTTCTCTCCAAGTCTTTCTCCATCTGTCTGAGCTTCATTCATTCGTTCAACAAATAGTCACTGAGTAGATATTGATGTGTCAGACACTGTGTTCTTTTCCCTCTTCGTGGTAAAACTACCTTTTCCCGTGTTTTCACGGAAGAGTATACACAGCTTGTATTTCTGGCAGCAGAGAAGAAAAAGGCAACATAAAAACCCTCATAATTAAATTCTATCCTTGAAGACCAAGGTGAAGTCTCAGGGGTGTCTTCGGAGAGCACAGGAGTCGGGGGATTCACCCCTTTCCCTGCGTGTTGCTCACCACAGCTCCTATCACGGTCCTCGCTCTGGGAGCAACCGCAGCACATGTGAAGCCCGAAACATAACCCTGATAGTGAGTCAGAATTTCTCAGCGATGACAATGAGCCAGGCCATTTACTGTATTTTGCTGTGTATAACGCACTCCCATGTATAATGCGCACCCGTGGTTTTGTGCGCATCATACGTGGGGTTATTATACCTATGTTTGTACCCATGGTATGTAATCATTATGCCCACGTCTAATGCACATCTTTATTTTTCCCTCAAAAATGTGGGCAAAAAAGTGTGCACTATACACCGCAAAATATGGTGTTTGTACTAAGTGTGGATCACCTTTTTTAATCTTTATAACAACATGTTAGTTATTACCCCCATTTTATATGTGAGCGAATTTAGGCTTCAAGAGGTTATATGATTTGCCCAAGGTCATACAGCTGCCAAGTCAAGGAGGTGGGATTTGAACACAGGCAACCTCATTCCAGAGTGGCATTCCTAACCATTGTTCTACACAAACTCCAATGCCATTTATTTACACCTACCATGTTCCAGGGATTGTGCTGGGGCCTTTATACAGGTTTCTCTAATTCCAAATCAACCCTGGCAGGGAGGCTGCACTTCATGGCAGTAAGTAACGTGGAGCCAAATGGATTTTGTCTGTCTTTTAAAGTCAGTTAAGGCCCTCACTTCTGGTTTTGCGCTCTTTCCTCTCTGCCTTAATGTGCCATACTGCAAAGAACATGGATTTTAGAGTAAGGCAGGCCTGTGTTCCAACCCCACTTCTTCCCCATAGCAACTCCGTAATCTCGAGCCTCAGTTTTTCATACATAAACTGGAAATGCATAAGGCCTCCCTAATGGGGTTGTTGGGTGGGGTGGGGTATCTGAGATAATGCAGGTAAAGCACAATACCTGGCATCAATGTCCAGTAAATGGCAATGCTTATTAGTAATAAACAGTAAGTGTCAGAACAACACCGCACACCAAACGCTTCTTGGCTCCAAATACCAGAGCCTTTTCCACTGTGCCAGGAACACGCACTTCTGGGGCCATGGTAATGCCCCAGCCATGCAATCAAGGCACTTGCTTCAGTCCCAGAAAATTGGGTGTTTCTGAAACGTTTGTTTTTATGGGGCGCACTTGCAGTGTTAAGAAATGTGCACCTTTTCTCATTTTTCATGAGGAGTAAACTTCTTTACAGCCCCCTCATCACAACTTTGCTGCAGAAGTCCAGCAACTCAGGCACACAATACGTTAGAAAAGAATTTAGCAATGTTTAACCCAACACCCCTTGACTATAAGGGAGATGTGATGTGATGGTTCTGCCCCATGCCACCTAGCCATTTTGAGCGCTTTGAGCTATGTTGCACATTTTGAATTGTGGATGGTGGCAATGGAGAAAGAAAACCTTTCTCACTTCCATCTGACTCTACTAATAAATTGATTTGGTCTTCCAAGTAGTTTCTAATTGTCACACAGAGAGGAGAGAACTGAACCTGGCATCAGCAGACCTGCCTTTGAGACTTAGCTTTGTTAGCTGCTAGCTCTTTGACTTCAAGCCAATGCATTCCTCTGAGCCTCCATTTTCCTATCTGTAAAAAAAGGGGAAAATGATACCCAACTGCCAGAGCTGATGTGAGAACTAAATAAAATAATCGACATGAAAGGAATCTGAAAACCCTGGATAGCAACAGAGATGCAAGGTGTTATTGTGACTTGTAATCATCAAAATCTAAGTTGCCAATGGCCAGAGGGGAAGGGGGAGGGAACAGTGCAGGGAAGGGTTTCCAGGAAACACTATAAAGGACACATGGACATAACCAAGGGGGAGGGTGGGAGCGGGGGAGGGGGGTGGGATTGACTGGGGTGGGGGGAGAGTGGTGGGGGGAAAATTCAAACTGTAATTGAACAACAATAAAGTAATTTAAAAAAAAAACAAAACAAAATCTAAGTTGCCATTGTTAACCATAGTACTAACAGTAACCCCAATTTGCATTTCATTCCCGGTAGGAAAAAAGGCACTTTCCAGGATGACATCCAGCTTCGGTCTGTGGTTGTAGAGTTTGCTCTTCAATACTTGTGCACAGGTGGCAAGAGACATCCCCAGATGTGCCTAAGGCAATGATAACACCAGACAGCCATGACTCCAGTGTCTGATTCCTTCTCTCTGAAAAAACTGGCACATACTTCGCATGTCTGAAGAGTGGCAAAGAAGCCAGTGTGGCCAGAGCCTAGTGAGCAAGGGAAAAGGTGGTAAGAAATGAGCAGTAAGAGACAAGGACTTCTGAGGTCATTGAGGGGAAGCCACTGGTGGACTGGGTGTAGAGAATGGTGTGATCTAACTCACACTCTATCTCGATCATTTCAGAGCAAGAGTGCAAGCAGGGAGGCCAGTGGGGAGACTGTAATCCCGAAGAGGCATGGTGGCTTGGACCAGGGAGCTAGTGGTGGAGGTGATGAGAAGTGACTGGGTTCTGGATATGAAAAAGAATGTGTGGGAGAGAGTGACATCAGGGATGATCCAAGGTTTTGGCCGAAACAAATGGAAAAAGACAGTAGAGCAGGTCTTAGGGAGACTAGGAGTTCTGCTTTAAAAAAATTTTTGAAAGAATTATACTTGTGAGTTTTATTAAGAAATGTTTCCATTGAGGTTTTTTTTAAAGACACACATACACATAACATACAGTGTACTCTTGAAAGCAATTCCTCATCCATTATCTCATTTGATCCTTAAAGTCTTGTGAGGTGGCTGCTTCTGTCCCCACTGTGTCTGTTGGGATTAGAGCAGATGGGAGGTAAAGAATCACTATGGCTGGTAAAGAATTAAGGATTTATTAAAGAAATTAGACCTTCTGCAATATGTGAGCTGCTGGAGAAGTGTCTGTTGGGGGTGTTGTGCCTAAAGTTGACATAGCTCAGTTGAACTGGAAGTTGGGAAGGAAAGCTAGACATGAAGTGATAGAGAGAAAAGACAAACTGGAACCCCATGGAAAATATGGACGTCGTGAAGATAACCTGAAACCTGCATCACTCTCCCACCACCTCTAATCTCAGGGTCATGAATGACCTGCGGGAAAACTGTGCAACTACAGACCATGCATGCAACTACATGCACTCTGACCCAGGACTTGAAAAGGCTACAGGAAGATTGAATAGGAGCTAAAGGAGCCGTGGGCCAGGGTGCAGCATGCCAACGAGCTGAGCTAGCAGATCAGCAATGACGTATGTGTGCTGCCACAGGGCCTGCTCCAACACAGAAACAGCTCCTGCTTCACTTCTGCCTTCCAAACCTTATAAACAACTCTCAATGGCATCCACACAGGGAAGGGAATTCTGGGAAACACGATTCCAGCTTAGCTACATTGACAAGGTATAAAGTCACTATACCCACTTCTAGATGCAGAAAATTAAGATCCAGAGAAATTAAATGCTTTGCAGAACATTTGTAGCAGACATTTCACCAGGCCCCAGTTTTGTTGGAGCCCTAGCCCACTGGCTTTATTTAGTTCAAAACTTTCGAATGCTTGCCCCGTGCCAGACACCGAACCATCGCCTCCCATGCACACGACCCTATGGAGTAGATATTATTATCTCCAGTTTGCAGGTGAACATATTGAGGCTCAAATAGGTGAAGCCCATGAACCAAGGTAACATAGCCATGGAGAGGGAAAGTTGAGATTCTAACGCAGGCTCATCAGACCACAAGCCCCAGTTCTTAGCCTTCAGGTGTGTAGTCTTTCTCTCCACTCACTCCACGTCCCGCCCTGTTTCCCAGGGTGCAGTATCAGAAGATGGCTCACTCTAACAGAAGTCCTGGCACCCCCACCTTCTCCTCTGTAGTCTGTGGTGCTGGCCTAGGGCCAGTTCCTTCCACTCCAGGGACAGTGCAAACACATGGTGGCAAATGTTTCTCTTAATATAATCAGGAGTTGACACTGAAGGGATTGTGTATTCCAAACACGACAGGGCAAAAGCACCAGAGCACAGCCTCTGGCTGGAGGAAGCCCACCAGCTCTCGGCCACAGGAGCCAGAAGCACAAAAACCAAGCTAGTGTCCCAGTGTACAAGGAGAAATTTCCCACCAATCCAAAGGAGCCAGAAAATAGAGCTGGGTGGGGTCAGGGGAAGACCTATTGCTTTCGTAGTGAAACCTATCAGTTGTGGTTTTAGAATTATCAAACGACTCTATATTAATGCTCTTGATAATAGTAATAATAATTATTATTATTACTTATTGAAGTTGATTGCTTATTTTGTGCATTTAACATAAACTAACATTTAACATAAACTAACCCAGTTAGTCCTTACAATAAGCATATATGGTAGGAAGTATTATTGTGTCCGTTTTACATAAGGGTTCGTTGAGACACAGAAAGGCTAGACAACTTGCTGACAGTCACAAAGCCCAGGGAGTCTGCCTCCAGAGCTGAACCTCCTAACCTTTATACTAATGTGCCTCTCAACGACCCTGTGACTGAGGTTTGGAGGGAAGGAGGGTAGCAAGACTACTGTGCCCATTTCACAGAAAAGGAAACTGGGGCTCTGAAGCCAGAGCTGATGAACTTGCAAAGCCCGTGCTCTTTCTGCTCTGCCACTGAGTCCTGTTAGGTCAGTGGCAGATAAAAAATGGCTGATAAAAATTTCTTTCATTATTCACTCAATGAATAATGAGTAAATTTACACTGAGCTTCTCTTATTTGCCAGGCACGTGTGCCAGGCACTTTGGATATGAATCACATTTAATCTTCATCACACCACTGTATGGTAGGTATCGTCATTATTTTACAGGTAAGAAAACTGAGTTATGTGGAGGGAAAATGACTTGCTCAAGATTACCCTGTGAGACAGTATTTGTAATTCTAGACCCCAGATCTTCGGACTTGCAGTTCAAAATTGTTTAATCCCATCACAAGAGAAAGGGATTACAAGATCCTGGGGTAAATACATGAGCAAAGCAAATTCAAAGGAGTGAGAGAGGCAAATCAATGAGGTCTTTTACCTACCCATGGCAGGCAGAAGTGACTAATACTGACACTTGTCCCACAAAGTGTCATGCTCTCCTTTCATAGTGGAGAGATGTTGCTGGGAAGTGACTGCCAAGCCAGGGTCTTCCTTTCCCCTTGAATCTTGTTATGGCAATGTGACATGTTCTCACCAATAGAACATGAACAGAAATAACGCATGTCACTTTGGTGTCGGGGTGTTTAAGAAGTAGGTATGCCTTCTCTACTCCCGCTTTTCCCACTGATTGGTTGAAAGCAGGGGATCCTGAAGACGCTAGCTCCCTGCATTCCTGCTAGGAGAAGAGCTGGCACACTTGGGCTTGATATGAACAAGAAATGAGCTTCTATTCTATTGGTCCATTATATATTTAAGGGGAACAGTATTTGTTACAGCATCTAGCATTATCTTAACTAAATATGGAAGATGGAGCCAAAGTGCAAGGCTCTGAGTTGTTGGGAAACATAGCTCATTCTACCTTGCAGGTAGTCAGTAAGTGAATAAGGTACATGTAGGTTAATCAGTCTTTCTGAAGACAAGAAAGGGCCTTGGTCGGAGGTCAGCCTTCATCAGACTATGAGCACCTTGAGGACTGAGTCCTGGTCTCACTGCTCCCTGTATCCCATGTCTAGCAAAGTGCCTGGCTCACAGGATACATCCAACATGTGTTTGATGAACAGACAACTTCCCAGATCCTCCTTGCAATTAGAACACAGTGAATGGACGCAAGACAGAAACTTAGCGGCAAATATATTGAAACCAGCAACAATGGGAGTATTTCTAAAATGTCTAGGAGAGTACTTGTACTAAACCAGGAGCTTCTCTCAGCCAGACAGACCTAAGGAACAGTACAGCAGATGGCAAAACAGAAATATTTTGGACTTAAATCACATTACATTTACAACAAAACAAAATAAGAAATCCTTCAATAAAATACTTTTGTGAAGGTTTCCTCTATGATGAATTGAACTGTTTCAATCCGTCTCCTAATCCATGACCATCCCTTGAATTCCCAAAGGATATTTCTGCTTAGGAAGTTTTATGGGAAGGGTCTGACGTACCCCAGCATAGAGCTTATTGTAAGTGTTTTAACAGGGTACAGTAGCCAAAATATGATACTTGATGTAGAAGGAGACCCAGATGGTGGCTTAGATGTCAGGAAAGGCAATTTTCTATTTTACCTGGGGAAAATTCTTTCCCTGAATTCCAGAATCTGTAGTGATTTGGCCTCATAGATAGTTAATTTGAAGCCTCAACACAAAAGGATCTCTTTATACTTGTTAGGGAGAGGGTCCAGGGCCTCTCCATCTGGGACCACTTAGCAACTGGACTAGCTCCCTCTAACTAAGTTGCAGCAGAATTCAAATTCTTTGACTAAGAATGAAATTCATTCATCTGAAGGCCTGTGGGCTGATAAACAGTAATAATAAAATGATGAGAGCCCATAGATGGCAAGCACTCTGCAGATGTTAGTCCTTTACCACAGATATTTTGGAGATACTTATATCGTTATAACAACTCTGAAAGGCAGGCACCATTACTGCCACCTTACAAACTCATCAACTGAGCCATGCCAGCCATCCTGCTGGGAAGTGGCAGGGCCTGGCTTCAAGTCCGAGTGTAGAAGATGCCCAAACCCACTGTGCACTACAAATGCTGCTTAAGAGAGTACCCCTCCTGATTCCAGATTCAGCGTGCTTCCTACCGCTGCTTGGTGGAAAGGGAAAAACATTCTTGCTTTAAATTACACATAGTTCCCATACATCAGGATTTGGCTTTAAGAAAAGGATAGGGTGAAAATATCTATAATTTAAAGGATCAGAAGACGCCATAAACATGTGATCTCTTAGAAAACCCCTCGGCCCTTACCTTTGGTGCCTAGTTAATTCAGTTGTCATCACCACCAAGGGCAATAACAAAGCTTTCTCTTCTTTTGCCTCTATCTTTATGAAAGTAGACCCAACAGTTGTTCAGTAACCTTTTATGATGAGGTGCCTAAAATACAACACACTCAGCAGCTTAGAACACAAAACTGTTTTTAACGCATTATGGTGCATTTTAGAGATCAATTCAAACCCTGTGGGAGCAGGTCAAATGCAGGCACCCAGCTTTGCTGTAGAATTCAGCTAGCAGGGCTACCCACATAAAGGTGCCTTTGCATTCCAACCTGATATACCTCTAAACTCAGCTAGACAATTTCCACAAGGCCCAGAGCTGGGGAGTGCCAAGCTTGTTCTGGCTGGAAACCAAGTACAGTCTCTTGAACTCAAACCAAAATTGTTCTCAGCAGAACCCCTTGAAATGCTGGCCACCTGCTTCCTTTCCCGAACGCCCTGAACTTCCCTCTCTTTAGGACAGCCATGCTTGCTCTCTACTCAAGCCGTTCTCAAGAGGGGTTTTTTTCCTGTTCTTCTTCGAAATGTTTGTCCTGTAGTATCATTTGTTTTAATTTTTGCTTCCCTTGGACATTTGAAACTAAGTATTTATCACAAAAACATGACACAAAGAATCATCCACAATCCGAACACTTATCCCGTTCTTAGCTCATTTGCAGACACAATAGCTGTAAGTTAGTATAATCACATCACAGGCACAATTTTGGCAGTTGCTGTATTCTTCTATGGCTGGGATGAAAAATGGGTCTCATGTCTCGCTCTGACTCTGGCCACTGTACTTGGGATGCTGACTTGAGAAGAGCCTAGGCTCGGCAGGTAAGTGTGCTGGGAACAATTAGTGCTTTTTGTCTCGGGTTTATGTCCTGGAGAGAGCGCGGTGTGGGAGCACACAGACATATCTGCTACTACTTGTGGCAGACTATCTGAAAACATGGCCTCTGCCAATTCCTCTCGGTCCTGGCCAGGCATGCAGATCAATTCTCTTTCACCTCCCTTTGAATCTGGGCTGGTTTGTTGACCTGTTTTTGACCAACAAAATGCAGTGGAAATGACATTGTAACTTCCAGTCCTTAATAGGCCCTGCAGCCTCTGTTCACCCTCTTGGAATCTAACTCCCATGTAAAGAAATTCAGGTTAGAATAGATGAGGGATCGTGGACAGAGGCAGACAGACAGACAGACAGACAGACAGACAAACTCAGTCAGGGAGGATGTTCCAGCAACCTCAGTGAAGCACCAGACGTGAGAAAGAAGCTGTCATGGACACATAGCCCACACCGGCCTTCCCAGCTGAATGTATCCACATGGTGATCTGGTTAGCACCACATGCACCAGAAGAACTTTCCAACAGCCCAGTCAATCCACAGAATCATAAGAAGTAATAAAATGTTGTGGTTTTTAAGCCACAATTTTGGAGTATTTTGTTACATGGCAGTACATAATGCATATAGCACTTTTATTTATTTATTTTCTTTTTAAAGAGAGGTCAAAGGAGAGAGAAAGAGAGAAACATCAATGTAAGAGGGAAACATCAATTGGTTGCCTCTCATACATACCCTGACCAGGGATCGAACTGGCAACCCAGGAATGGGCCCTGACCAGAAATTGAACTGGCAACCTTTCACTTGGCAGGATGATGCTTGGCTGGTACTGAGCCACACTGGCCAGGGCAACGCTTTTATTTTAATAGCTGATTTTCCTAATATCCACTTTACAATGTCAAGTCACCTCCTGTATAACGTCTTCTTTGACCCTCTACACCCAAATGGAAACTGCAGTTCTTTTTTTTGTGTCCTCTTGGACCCCTTGCTTCTCATTGAACATAACTTGTTTGCAAATCAGTCTCTCCCATTGAAATGTGGACTGCTGGAGGCCGCTGTCTGGGTTTCATTCACATTTGTTTCAACAGCTCTATGTAGAGGTCCTGGCATAGTGGTAAGAGCTCCGTAAATGTTTGCTGAATGGAAGTGAATGAATCGATCACTGCTCTGAGTCTTCCTCCTGCCTGCAATACCGCCTCCCCTCCCCACATGTGTGGGCATGTCTCCCTTACTTCCCCAAAGCTCTTGTTAGCAAGAGCCCCCTCTACCACCAAAACAGCAACTTCCTTTATTCCTCTCTATCCTTTTACCCTCTCCTACTTTCCCTCATAGCACATGTAATTGTCTGAGAGATTATGTACCTATTTATTGTGTGTCTCTCCCCAATAGAATGCAAGTTCATGATGTCAGAGACTTTGTTTTATTCACTGCTCTGTCTCAGTACCTAGAATAGCGCTTGCCACTTGGTAGGTGCTCAACAAATATTTGTTGGATGACTAAATAAATAAATGCATGTATCACAACAAGAACAACAAATTTTGGTAGTTTTTTCACTTTTACTTGGGGCTGTCCTACATTTCAGCTTGGACCTTTGCAGTAGGCATTATTAGTACACACCAGTATCCAGTCCTCCCTTCCTTTTTGGGTACCTGGAAACTACTCATCCCAGCAATCTTACAGTGGAGTGTGACAACATGTGTAGATCTGGCCAAGGGGCCCTGAGGGACAATGATGGCTGATGCTTCCAGGCTGAAGCACAGCTGAGAGGGGCATGTTTTCTCCACAAGCTCTTGCCCTGCCTGTACTGAGATAATGGAGCTACCAAATCAAAGGAGTCTGGGATTGCTGAGCCACTGTATGGAGAACAGCTGCCCTGGAGGGGCGCCCATAACCACAGGGGACTTTGCATGACTCAGAAATAAACTTGCATTAAGTCACTGAGATTTTAGAGTGAGCTGTACATGCAACATGACCTAGCCCAACCTGATTAAAGAGAAAAAAAAGCCTACTTGGTTTAAATTTCTTTACATCTGAGAAATAGATGAGGAAAATGTGCAGGAAAGAAGGAAAGAATGAGGTATTTCCATCACTCAAATACAATCCTACAATTTCAAAGTACAAAAGTGTCCACTCTGAGCTAGACATGGTGACAGGTCCTGAGCTAGGAACTGAGGGAATAGAGAGGAATCTGACTCAGTCCTTCCCTGCACAAAGTTCACAGACCAGTGAGAGAGCCGGGCATGTAATTGAAATTCAATGGGATACTGCATGGGCATAGATCCACTATGAACAAAGTGCTTGGGGTACACAGAAGGTAGAACACTTCATCTGTCTGTTTTCCATATTAAGACTACTCTGAGCTCACTCCTAGAACATTGACAGCAGCCAGACTTGTTCAGACTGTCTGTGGCAGTGAAGCTGGCAATCAAGGAAAGGGAGCAAAGTTGCCCTTCCTGACTCATCACCCCTACTCTTGGCCCCTGCAGCTGGATCCTCTTTTTCAGTGTGGAAGGCCTCCCCTGCCTCTACAGGTCCTCCCCTAGGCCCATGCTGTTATTTCTTTCTTTCTTTCTTTCTTTCTTTCTTTCTTTCTTTCTTTCTTTCTTTCTTTCTTTCTTTCTTTCTTTCTTTCTTTCTTTACAATTGGCTCACATGATTATGGAGGCTGGGAACTCCCAAGATTTGCAGTAAAGAAGTTGGAGACCCAGAATTGCCAATGTATAGTTCTAGTTCAAGTCCAAAGGCCTAAGAATCAGGGGAGACAAAAATATAAATTCCAATCTGAAAGCCAGCAAGCTTGAGACCCAAGAAGAGCAAATGTTTCAGTTCAAATCTGAAGGCAAAAAAAGACTAACGCCCCAGCTCAACTTAGCCAAGCAGGAGTTCCCCCGTACTGAGAATTCTTGTTCTGTTGGATGAGGCCCCCCATAACAGGGAGGGCAATCTGCTTCACCCAGTCTACCAATTCAAATCAAGAATAACATTTGACTAAATGTCTGGGCACCTCGTGATCCAGTCAAGTTGGTGCATAAAATTAACCATCTCAACTGGTGACATTTGTCCTGCCCACTTTTCCATGGATTCACAGCCAGCTCACCTCTGAAAGCAAAGAAGAGAGGAATAGAGTCCAAAAACCAGTGCACAACAACAGTGAAGTCAGTTTCATTCATTTAATGACCATTGATATCCAGGCATGTTAGACACATTCTCTCTAATCTTTTTTTTGTTAAATGTATTTGGGTGGCATCGATTGATAAGATCACATAGGTTCCAAGTGTACATGTCTATGATACTAGATCTGTATATTGTATGATGTGCCCTCCACCTAAAGTCAAATCATCTTCTGTCAACACATACTAGGCACTGTCCACCTCCACCCCCACCCCCCACCAACTTCCCTCTGGCAACCACCATATTGCTGTCTGTGTTCGTAGTTTCAGCTTTATATTCCTTGTATGTGTGAAATCATATGGTTCTTAGCTTTTCCTGACTGACTTATTTCACTTAGCATGATACTCTCAAAGTCCATCCATGCTGTTGCAAATGGCAATATTTTGACTTTTCTTATGGCTGAGTAGTATTCCGTTGTGTATATGCACCATATCTTCTTCATCCAACCCTGGATCAAAGGACACTTTGGTTGTCTCCATGACTTGACCACTGTGAGTAATGCTGCAATGAACCTAGGGGTCTCCAGTCTTTGTAACAACTCTGCAACTGGGAAGAATTAGCCCCATGCTACACATAAGGAACCTCAAGATTAGAGTGGGCTTTACCAACCTTCACTCTCCCAGCCCTGCATCCCTACACATTCCAGGTCTTTAACTTACTTTTCTGTTCAGTCTGTATTTCCTACCATTTAGTGCCAATTGTGGGATGAGAGTCTTGGAATGGTTTCTCTATCAGGGCAAAACCAACTACTCTCTATCAGAGAAGTTAAGTAATGTCAACAAAAGGTCACCAATGCCATCAGAATTCTCCAATTTGGGGTACAGTAAATGGAGAAACTTTATTCAGGTGAACAGTTTGCAAACCTGGGATATTCAGCCTCCAGTGGAAACCAGAAGTGCTCTCCCCTGACACAAAGGAGAAGCCTGCTTATATAAAGTGACTGACTTGGTCCCTGATTGGTTCACTTTTA
The DNA here is from genome assembly GCA_007922815.1 of Macrotus californicus. Classification (NCBI taxonomy): domain Eukaryota; kingdom Metazoa; phylum Chordata; class Mammalia; order Chiroptera; family Phyllostomidae; genus Macrotus; species Macrotus californicus. Next base: position 99,469 of record VMDR010001280.1, on the reverse strand, counting down.
TGCAAATGGGGAACCCAAATTTGCACAGTTTGATCCAAATAGCACTGCTCTGGTTGGTCAGAATTGTGTGTTCTCATGGAGCTTATTGGTCCTTCTGGAGCTGTTCTCATTGGTCCATGCAGGTCTTAGCCCAATGATTGAAGTACAATTCCAGAAACTCCTTTATAAGGTTTGGCTCAGACAGCAGGAACACAGCGCAGAAGGCTTGGCAGCTCAGTCGGAGGTTTTCCCCTGATATGCAGTATATGTGAGAGGCCTCTGTAAATAATGGCTGCTAGACTCTGATGATAAATTTTAGCCCAGTTACCCACAAGGATTCCTTTCTGGCAAGTATATTCTTTCTCAGGGTCACAGTACCTGGCCCAAAGTCACACTGTGAGTAAGTCATTGTATCTGCTGATGGATCTTAGAGGTCTATCCAACGTGAACCTCCTTTTAGTTCCTGCCCTGTGACTGTTCCTGACTTTAATATCTGAGCTGTTCTGCATGCTCCTGACCCTTGCAGTCACTGTTTCCTTTCCATGTGTTCGCAATAGCAAGTAAAAAAATCCCAAGCAACCATCACTTAAGAAGAAAAATAATACTTTTAACTAAAATGGTGTGGTTATGGCAGCAGGAAGCAAGCCCATGTCCCTTGTCTTCTCCCACCAAGTTCATCTCGTTACTTCTCCAAAGTCATTAAGGAAATAGCCTCTAGCTCAGAAGGACACCCAAGAAAGACAATTCAGAAGCCACTGCCCTCATGGCAAAGTGTCCTCTGGGCCTACTTCCCTTGAGACTGGTGACCTCTATCACTTTTCTACCTGGATTGGTGAAATCGTTTCTGTAAAACCAGGAGGCTGCCACTTCAAAATGACCCCTTGCCCTTTAGGCATTGGCCAATCCAAGCATGTGATCCTATTGCTTCTCCAGTCGGGAGCAATTAGGGGGAGGTGGTGAAGTCAGCCAGCTGGGCTGCAGGTGCAGGGCGGCCTGAGGAAAAGTCAGGATAACTGCTGCCACTGCAGCTTTGGGTGGAGGGTGTGCTAGAGGGGAACAAGGAGCACAAGCACAGCCTCGGCCAATGTCTCAGTCCATTTGGACTGCTATAACGGAGTCCTGTAGACTGGGCGGCTTAGAGCAACATATTTTATTTCTCAGAGTTCTGGAGGCTGAGAAGTCCAAGATCAAGGTGCTAGCAGATTTAGTGTCTGATGAAAGCCCATTTCTTGGTTCATAGATGACAGTCTTCCACTGTGTCCTCATATGACTGAAGGAAAAGAAGGAGCTCTCTGGAGTCTCTCTTATAAGGTCCCTAATCCCATTCAGAGCCCTCGTGACCTAATCATCCCTCAAAGGCCCCACCTCCTAGTACCATCACATCGGGGACTGGGTTTCAACACACGAGAGTTGAGGGAACACAAACATTCAGTCCACAGCAGCCAAGGAACAGAAGATCTTTAGGAACAAAGTATTTCTAGTCTTTCTCTTTTACTGACACATATTGTTAGTCCAAGAACCAGGACATTTCCTTGGTTACAAAATTCAACTTTATTAAAGGGCAAGATAAGCATGCCATTCTAAGAGTTTCTAAGGACAAGCCAAGAGTGTGTGTGTGTGTGTGAGTGAAATAGGTCTTAACTACAATGACAGTTGGACTAAAACTTGAACCCAAATCAGCCTTAATCCAAGACCCGCGCAAATACGGTGCATCTAACACAACGTCACCTATGTGGGTGACATGTTTAAGATAAGAAAATGCTGTTCTTCCTTCCTGACATATAAGCTCCTGGGATTTCACAGGAACCTTCTGAAGGTAGTGCTTTTACCAGTGACTTTTAGTCTTTGTTTTTGGCTCTAAATAAACCAAAAATCAATATTCATGCTTCCACCCGGAGCAGTAATTCACTATGCATATCATAGAATTTCAAAGCAGGGTATGAGCAGAGGGAAGAAGGAATGAGTGGACAGAAAAGTCCTTCAAGTGACTTGGATACACAATGGGGAGATCAATAGGGAGCAGCCAGTCAAGCTACAGTCCGGCCTGGCCTTCATGGGACAGATCCCATGTTATTCCCCTTTTTTTCTAACTTAAATTTAAATTATTTTTTCATTAATAAGACAATTAAAAATAAACTCTAATCTCCTTGGATCACTTTATGTTCCCTTTAGATGTTCGCTAGAAAATGAGACACAGCTTCCATTTACAGGAAGGTGGTGGGCTTTGGGATAACAGTGATCCAGGCTTGAATTCCAGTGCCTCTCCAGGCAGGTCACTAAACCCCTCGAGCCTCAGTTTCCTCATCCTTAGAGCCAGATGATCCTATCACTTTTCAGGATTGGGAAGGCATTGCATGCCATAGACACTCAACAAATGTCTTCCGGTCTGCTGCCTCTCACCGAATGTTGCTTTGCAAGTACAGTTCTGACATCCGCCTAGTGTGTGTACATGCCATTTGTGACAGCTGTAGAGTACTCCGCCGTGACAAGGTCACAGGACGCTCTGCTGTCTCCCCACGGTCGGGGATCTTGATTATTTTGTTTTCCTTTCTTATTAATTGGACTGGTATGAACATCTTTAGACAGATGACTTTTTCCCCTCTCAAATTATTTCCTTGGCGTAAATTCCCAGAAGTAGAATTACTGAGTCAAAAAGTAGGAACAGCTTTGTAGCCCTTGCTATTTATTGCCAGATGGATTCTCATTTTCTAAGAAGGCTGTCAGCTGGGAAAGCCCTACATATGTGGCAGATATTATGGGCGGTTTCCGTCTGCCACTGCTGTTCCTGTCACAAGCCCTACTGGAGAAACCGTTCCCAGACTCTCATCTCACATTTGGCACTAAGTGGTAGGAGACCTGGACTAAATAGAGAAGAAAGAAAAAGACCTGGAATGTGGAGGGATGCAGGGTTGGGAGAGTGAAGGCTGATAAAGCTCTCTGCATTTGGGGATTAGGGTATGATATGATTAAGCACTTTGGTCTGGAGTTAAAAAAGCTAGGAGAAAACCCTTCAGATAAGTTAATATTTTCTGTTTTTATTATACATACATTTATGAGCACTTACCTAACATGTGCCAACCACTAATATTTATGTGGTGTCTGAACCAATCTCTCTATTCACTTTGTAATGTGAAGAAGGTGAGGGGTTCAAGTCTGGCCCTGCCTACTAGGGGCTTCTCTTGACTAAGGTACTGGAAGAGAGAGAGAGATCTTGCTTAGGCCGGGAAAGCAAAGTTGAGGTCTGAGGAATGCCTCAAACCGGGGACAAATAACAAAACTGAGGGACAGGACATGAATCAAGAGCTTCCCCGGGTTGTGCAGATGAAAAGGTCAGAAACAAGAGCAATGGGAGGGCACGGGACATGACGGAGAGGACCGTGGAGCAAAGGGAGGGCCGTAGTGAACAAAGGCACTTTCCCAAAAGCTGTTCAAGTCCCAAATATCCTTGCCAATGTTTTCTACTTAATCTATCAATAACTGAGAAAGCTGTATTACAGTAGGGAAGTGTTTTAATAACTCTTTGTAGATCTAACAAAGAGTTTATATATTTTGAAGCTATGCTATTAGGTGAATTTAAGTGTTCAATTATCTCTCACATAAATCACTTAGTTAAATGTTGTTTTTATACAGTTTGAGAGATTTTGTATTTTACCAGGAGAGTTGAACTCATTTACATGCATTTAGATCACTGATTGATTTGAGTTTATTTCTACTCTCTTATTTCTATCTGTCTTTTCCATTCATGCTTCCTTCTCTGTTTCACACCCACCCCTCTTGCCTTCTTTGGATCGACTGCTCTTACCCACCCCACTTCTCTCTCCATTTGTGTGGAAATTAAATGCTCCATGTCTATTCTTTTTAACAAAGCCTAAATGGTATCCTTATTTTTTCCTCAGAAATACCACAACCTTAGAACACCTCCTATCTGATGACCTACTGCTCCAAACTTTCATATTCTTTTTGTCCATATTTTAGTTCTAGGCTCTCTGCACCTGACAGACATTCAACACTATCATTATTTTAGAAATTGATTGTTTTCTTTAGTCAGTGTCTGCTCTTAGTAAACTTTCTCAGTTTTCGTGTTTCTGAAATTTTCTGTATTTTACCCTTGTTCAGGACGGTCATTTCTCTTGGGTACGGAGTTATAGGTTACTTTATTTTAGCGCATTGAAGACATCTTTTTACCATTTTCTGGCTTCAGTCTTTTCCCTAGAGAAGTCAGCCCTTAGACGCATTGCTGGGTTTTTTAAAATTATTTTTTAATCCTCCCCGGAGGACATGTTTATTAATTTTAGAGAGAGGAAGGGAGAGGGAGAGAAAGGGAGAAACATCAATGTGAGAGAGAAATATCAATCAGTTGCCTTGTTTACCTGTGCCCACAGGTGATCAAACCCACAGCTTGGTATGTGCCCTTACCGGGAGTTGAACCCACCACCTTTTGGTGTACGGAATGACACTCCAACTAACTGGGCCACTGGACCAGGGCCACATTGCTGATCGTTTAAGAAAAGTCTTATCTTTTTTTTCTCTGACTTATCTTCTCTTTCTCCCTGCCTCCATTTATAGTTTTGATTTCCTGAAGTTTTTCTCAAAGCTGGAGATATTGGAGATATCTATATCTACATTATATATCCAATATCTATATATTATATCTGTATCGAGAGAGACAGAGAGAGATTATATATCCAGTTAGGAGTGTATTGTTGTTTAGGCTCTAAGGACCAGTTTCTATTTTATGCCTTGTTCTCTGGAAAACACACTAAGGAAAGAATAAGCAGAAAGCTTGCTGGGGAGGGCCCTCAGGATCAAGGTCTGTAGAGGAAGTAAAGGAAAAGGATTGGGCACCGGGTGCAGTGAGGTTGTGAAATAATCACAAAAATAACCGCAGCCCATCCCACAGGGAACTCTGTCACTTGCTTGGCCCTGAAGCATTGTCCCAAATTGGAGTAATGGGACTGGGCCTTTATAACCCCACAGCAGTGACTCATTGGACAGGGCTGTCCTCAAGAAAGGTGTTCAACATTGGATAAGGCCATTCTCTTTAGCTGAGGGCAATCCTGGCAATCTCTGGGGATTGACAGTTGTGCCCTGTCAATTACCAAAACTCAGAGCAACACTCATAGTGATTTGTCTGGGATGCCCCAGCACCCACTGCACTCCGTCCCGCCTGCTGCTGAGATCCATGTGTTGGTGTAGTCCCAGATTCAGATCTTTTAGGATTCTAATGGACTTCTTTTTCTGGAGAAACTTTAAAATAAGAAGGTTATGGCATAAACTACAGCACCGACTGTTACACGGGGTGTCAAGGCCAAAGCAGGTTCTCGTCACCTCTTTCCTCTTTAGACCGCTCGTCCTTGGCTGGTTAAATGGCTTACCCAGCGGCTACCCAGGCTCTCACGTCTGAGGGATCTAAATGCTTGGTTGCCCTGCCACTCACAGACAACAGCTGCTGCACTTGTCTATTTACTATCTAAAGCCAGTAAAGAAATACCAAGAAACTCTCCTATGAATCACCTGGGTGCCCAATTTGTTCTTCCCTGCTCCCGTTGTGTAACGTCAGCTCTATCTCTCCCTGATAATTAGGATCACTTACCCCTGCCTGGAGTCTGAAGGGATGAGAGAATAAGATGTAGCTGAAAATATAATGGGATTCTTGCTGTATCTCCTGATGGAACCATTTCCCCGCTTTGCAAACTAAGACCTCTAAACCTGGAGAGCCCAGAGTCGTGGGAATGAAACACAAACTCCCCAAGTGAGTAACTGAGAGTGATGATAAGGTAGTTACTCCTACATAAAACCCCTGGTTTCCAGACTCATGGGTTCAACCTATTATGGACACCACACCATCTCCATAACTTTCTGTAGATCAGCCTCTCCAGTCTTGCCACTCATAATTATTGTAACTTCCTTGATTCTGAAAGTTAAATGTTAGAATCTGGCCTTCGTTTGGGATCATATAATCTCCATTGTCATTACATGAGCATCAGCTGTGGCCTGCAGAGACAGCCTTCACTGAGCTTTCTAGTGAAGCTGGTCTTGCTTTTGTCAGTGCATTCCTTGTTGCTTTGGCAAGTGGAGCGTCTTCTGGGCCTCCCGGTGCAGCATAGACTTCTGGTGGATTTCCCAGCCTTGCATAGCTCATTTATTCTGTCTTGCATACTTCTATGAGCCATTTGATCTTTCTTTCCAACATCTTCAGTAGCAACTATTTTATTTCAATATCAGTTATTGTGGATTCTTCAAAGAGTCATCCTGGAAGTGTGTTAGCATCTCCTCCTAGGTTCCTATTCAAAGTACTGCCATACTTACAGACTTTCCCTTCTCCAGTTTTGTAGTCCAGGCCCTCCGTGATCAAGTGCTCTCAGAATCCAGTCCACATGCTCTCCCAGCTTCTGTTCGTGCATCTAAAAGAGCAGCTTGGTTCTGCTGCTCCTCTAGCAGATAGTTCCTTTCTTTCTTTATCAGGCCTGCCACTTCCCTAACTGGGTTATATTGTGATTGAATTCTTTTTTTTTTTTTTGGTCTGGTGGCCAAAAAGACTGCCATGTTTTATCTTGCAAGGCAAAGTCCTCTGCATTGTCTTCAAGCAAGTGGAAAGCACTAGCCTTTAACAGGGAGTGGTAGGCTACTTCTGCAGACTTGGAAGATTCAGGGCAATCTTGAGATGCAAGATTTTCAAGTGCATCGGCCCAGATACTCTCCTGCCGTATCTCAGGGTCCCATTCTTTACTAATCAGGGTTCCACATTGATGGAGTAACCTTGTCTGGCTTTAGAATCTCTGCTACTCTTATAATTAAATCCCAGGCCTGATCCTCAGTTATTTCTTTTCCAGACTTCAGGAAATGTGTCTCTGTATATGCTGCTGAATATTTATTCTCAGATTTTTATTATCTTTGTCTAAAGCACTGATTGTTCCCAGCAGTATCCATCCAATTTCATTCTCTTTACAGCTTATTTCCTCTGTGTTACCCAAACATCGGACACTCCGCTGTAGAGAAATGTGCTTGCATACCTTCCCAGTTCACCACAGGGAAATTTTTAACAACTGCAATGTTTAAATTGTGTCCGGAACCAACTGTGTCCCATCTACGACTAGTGATGGCATTCTTATCACTAGTGGCAGCTCAAAAATCTCCTATGAATATATGCATTTTTGGATACTCCAGAAACCAATTGTTGCAGGTCAAATTTTCTAGGAAGTAGATTCTGGGGTAGACATTAGCATATAGGAAACTTATTGGGGAATACTCTCAGAATAAACACCTTGAAGGACATGAAGAAACAGAATTGAAAAGAGGAGGAGGTGGGGGGATGGGAGCACTCACAGTGAAGTTCTCAGCTAATTCCTGGTGGAGCTCTAGAGCTTGGGTGGACCTGCAGGGCAATGCTGAGCTGAGGCAAGGGGGCTGACTTGGTTCCTATGCGTTCACTGCTCACTGGACGCAGACTGCCGGCTAGAAGGGGGTGTGACTTCGGATGACAGCAACTGTTCACAAAGTTTCAAGTCAAAGAGGAGGAGAGAAGTGGAACCACAACTTGAGGACATGGTATGGGCCAAGGAAAGGTTTCTTTAAATGAAAGTGACATGAGCATTGTTTAGGCTATAGGGGAGGAACTGGAGGAAAGGGAGTTTTCCAGCCATCAGGAGGTCTCTGGTCTGAAGATTGATAGAACACAGAGAAGGTTAAAAAGGGGAGGACCATGCATACCCCTCCCTTTGCTGAGAACTGCCAACACTGTGAGAGAAGCAGCCCTGAAGACTCCAGACCGTTCGGGGAAATAATTCTGTGTAGGAGTGCAGATGTGTGTGTTTAAAAGTGACTCATTAAACAATCGTGAGAGTGGAGAGCTAAGCCTGAAACTCACACAGATGAGGAGGTCTTGAAGGGAACCAGACCTAAAAGAGAATCTATGCTTTGAGAGAATTTGCAATTTAAAAAGTCTGTTGAACTTATTGAATCTGTCTTTCCCGAACTTATATGACTTTTAATTTTCCAGAATATCTATTGACATGTCTCAGAACACTCCTCACAACACACTTTGGGAAATGATGAGTCAAGTGATAACCTCAAGACGCTCATCAGTCTTCCAATGGCCAATTCATAAATCAGGACAGAAATGGAATGAAACAGAAGAATTATTTTTAAAAATCAACTCTCATTCAATGATGTTTCAATTAGGAAACCATTTACCGAGCATCTACTATGACCCCAAGGACACAGATGACAAGGCAAAAAGGCCCTCCCTTTTAGGAGTTGGCAGCTTGTGAGGGGACTCAGACAGGTCTGTAATAAATATTATACTGAGTAGGAGGTCCCCTGGTAGGGAAGGAGACACTGGATGACTAGCGTGGAGTCTGTACTTGTCCAGACTTGGCCTGGATACATACATCCCTTCATGAGAATGACCCTGAGGAAGGAGGAAGGCAAGAGTTGGCCTGGGTGATGGGACCCTAGTAGAGACTGAGGAATGCAGGAGGAGGCCAGGATTTGGGATAAAGATTTTCCCTGGCCTGACTCTGCTATTATCTGGTCATGTGATCTTGGCCTAGGCCAGTCATTCCATCTTCCAGAACTTCTGTCTCATTTGCAAAATGAGGATAGTAATAATCCACACCTCACAGGGTCTCCGTGAGGATCAAACAAGAGAAAGGGGATGTGAAAATCACTAAACTGTAAAGCACTCTACAAAGAGAGATCTTATGACTTACTTCCTCCTTCACAAAGTGTATTTCAAAGAAAGCTAAACAAACTCCCCCAAACTTTCCACTCTCAGGGCTATTTTTATTTTGTGATTTTCCAAGCCTCAAAATGAAATTGAAAAAAAATAACCTTCAGCGGCTGCTTTTTATATGGTAGTTTATAAGAGTCAGGATGAAATAGAAATCATGATAGCACCAGGCCCCAAGTTTACATTCTCAGAGGGAGGCCGAGAGCTGGGAGCGCTGATGGCTTTGGGGAGGGCAGCTGAAATCACCAACGCCAGCCTGGCTCTAACCAGCCTGTGTAGTTTTAAGTGGTCTAATCAGCCCTGCTTTTCACAACACAAATAAATAAAAATTGACATTACATCGGGCAACAATATGGCATGCCCCGTGCAATTAGAACCAGCTGAGTTTATGTACCCCACCGTTTATGGAGAAGGCAGCCATGCACTGCACTCTGGGGACAGATGTCTATGTGGCTTCTTAACACACATGTTCCAGGGCAGTGGTTCCCAACCCTTGGGGGATGCAGACTTCTTTCATATGGCTCTGGGGATCCATCTGTTACAATAGCCACGTCAATAGACTCGCTAAATACGGGCTTCCACATACTACACATAGGCATAATTTTCAAGTGTGCTTCCACTCTACTAGAGGCTTCGTTCTTTAGGTATTTTCTAAATTAACAGATACGAAAAGCACAGTGACTGTGATGTGGGGGTGAAGTCTTGTATGTTAACAAAGGGTCCTTGGGCTCGAAGGGGTTAAATGCTGTTGTCCTAATGTGATGTAAGCCCCAGAACTTATTGAAATCAAATTTGAGAATGCTGTGGCTCCTGAAGAAAGGAACAATGGGGGTCTGAGAAAGGACAAGAGTCAAAACTTGTTCTAGAAGTTCCAAAGCCTGGACCTGCTCTTGGAGTCAGAAGATTCTCCTCCACAATTACCTGTGTGGCTCTTACCCAGTCACCCAGCCTCTGGTCCTCCAGCCTTGCCTCCCTCCAGGGCGAGTGCCACACTGCAGTGACTGTGATCCTTCTGAAATTAAAATCTGAATGTAACACTTCCTTGCTCCAGAAACTCCCCACTGCCCTGGGCACAAAATCCAAACTCTTTCAAGTGGCTCACAAGGCTGCAGGCAAGACCCAGGCCAATCCATTTCTTCTGAGCCCCCATCACCTGCCCCTCTCTCTCATACTCCTGGGCTCTCTGCCTTATTTGAATACACCCTTCCCCACACACACACACTCCACCCCCACCCTGCCCTGTGCATTTGCACACATTTACACCCTCATCCTCAAACACTTTCTTCCCAGCTTTGCCTGAATAACTTCTACTCTCCCAATTTCACATATTGGTCTAGATCTCATTTAATTTGGAAAGGTTTTCCAGAACCTCCCCCTCAAGACTGAGGAACGAATTCTTTGGGGCTCCTGTGGAAGTAGCTTCCTGCCATTGTTTTATGGGAACATGAAATGTACCTGATCCTTAACTATCTCTCCATCAGCAGACCTTAAGCTTCATAAGGGTGGGGACTGAGCCTTGTTCCCTAGTGTATCCTTGTGACAGATGGTTACTAAGTGGTCATTGAATGAATGTGTTTGATGAGCATTTTTCCACTGTGGGATCTGATGATTGATGTCATTGGACAGAAGAGCCGCATAGCCAACCACTTATTCCATAAGCCCAGATGGCCCTGGGCACAGGTACTAGCTCTTGTTGAAGAACAGAGAAAAACTTTTAGACAGTTCTAGCATTGGTTACAAACTCTTGGAGAGAGCAATGCTTGAGTTGAGAAAAATGAAGAAAGAAAGAGAGTTGACTCAGGGAAAAGACAGAAGAAACATAACTGAATTCTCTCTCTTTCTCTCTCTCTCTCACATGAGTCATTTACTAATTAGAAAATATTGACATTCTCTCTTGATGTCATAGGGTTCTGCCAAGGGTGGAAGGCCCAGAGAGGGCAGTAAGTTGCCCAATTTACCCAACAAGAGAGGGACAGAGCACAAATGGGAACCCAGGTCTCCTGGTGCCAAGCTGCCTCCTCTTTTCAGAACTCCATGGTGCTTAGACGCACTGCTCTGGAGAAATTGTGCCAAATCCCAGAAGTAGCGTATGTGCCCTTCAGCCGGAGATTGCCTCGGTAAATACATTTTGCTTCTTGGCTTGCAAAGCAAATATTTACTCAAAACCCACATAGCATGGAACATAAGTTCATGACAGCCCTGGGCAGTTTCTAACTCACTTATCGTTTATTTTAAATTTGTTTTTTAGTGCGTATATTTTCTGCATGAGACCTGAAATAAACAGAGTTCAGAGTAGAGGCTGGGTGAACTGAAAAAGTGGTTTTTATTAAAAAACCCTAGTCTGCCTATTACCTCTAGATTCCAATTTCTGACAAGTCCATGAGCAAAATCAATCAAGCTAAAACAGAGTCAGTGCTCCATTTAAGGGTGCTCTCTAAGGCAATGCCAAGGCTGTCCTTTGGGAAGTGGGCTGAAGAATTAAAGAGACATGGTAGCTCTCAACACACACATCAGATTGAGACTCGGGGTACCTGGGCTCTGGTTCTGACCTTGTCTCTAACTAGCTGGTGACCCTCTGTGAACTTCAGTCTGCTCATCTATATCATGTAACTAATGCTAACTTTCTACCTAATTCACTAAATCAACAACAGACCACCTGAAAGTCAATTCAGGTATCTCTCGGCCAAGTGTTTATGAAAGGCCTACTACAAGCCCAGCTGTTCTAGGAATGAGAAGACAGCAGTGAACAAAACGAGACCCTGGCCTCGTGGAGCTTGTAGTCCCGTCCGGGCAGACCGATGTTGCCTAAATAATAGGCCTGATGCTAAGTTCTAAGAAGAAAACCGTCACAATGAAGAAATAGAGGATGACGGAAATGGGCTGCCATTTTATAAAAGATGCTCAGTCAGAGGCTCTCTGATGAGGGGAGTCCTAAAGCAGGTGAGGGAAGAGCCCCGGGCAGGAGGAAGAGTGGAAACAAGGCTGTAGGAGGTTATGCCTGGAGAATTCAAGTAGGAAGAACAGGTGTCTGGAGCAGAGAGAGTGAAGAGGGTGGGAGACAGGGGCATCTGACATGCATAAGCAGCCCTGGAGGTGCCGGAAAGGTAGCCCAGAGAATCCTCCCCGTCCCCGCCGCCTCCGTAGACAACACTGGCTTGGAGTTTCTCATGTGCTAAAGGGGCCCTAGGCCCACAGTCAACACCATCCCAACCTGACTCGAGGATGCGAACACTCCCTGGTTGTCCATGAACAAGCTGTCATTCACATCTCCTCATGTCAATTACGTGGTATAAATGTGCCTGAATTTTACCCCCTTTTTTAAGTCAAGCCACTGTGTTTTACAGTATTTCATCTGCAGAGCCAAACATTAATTTGGACATTGTTAGATGTGGGCATGAAGGACTGGGTGGCCCAGCTGCTCCGGCCTTCTTCCATGAGGCAGACTGTGGTTGTTTATGTGAGACCTGTCTTGGTTCCTAAGCCTCCATCCCATGATGCCTTACATGCCAGTACCTTGCCTACCTGTACTTTCCCAGAATCAGAGAAGAATAAGTATGTTGGGCCGGAGTCTTGGTCACAGCCTGGGAGTAGCTGGAAGTTCTACCAGGCAGGCTGGAGCCGGCACATGCCCCTGTGGGCCGGGGTGGGGCGGTCAGGGTGGTCACTGCAGGAATGAAGCACGATGACGGAAGGCTTGAACCTGGCCAGGAGAGCACTGAGTAGGGCTTGCATGGGAGGAAAGGGAGTGTTTATCATTGTTTTATCAAGTTTTTTTAAAATGTAATCTTTATTGTATTTTTCCCATTACCATTTCGTCCCCTTTATACTCTCTTATACGCCCTTCTTCCCTACAGTCACCACACTGTCATCCTCATCCATGAGTCCTTTTTCCTTTTTGCTCAGTCCTTCCAGCCTCTAACCTCCCTCCCCTCCCCCACCACCGTTAGCAGTCATCCTGTTCTCCGTCTCTGAGTCTGTCTCTTTAAGAAACACCTACTGCTTTCTAGGCAGAGGGTTAGGCTCTTTTCATGTACGGTCTCATTAAATCCTCATTAACCTGCAAAATAGAATTACTGTTCTAAAGAAGAGGAAACTGAGGCACAAAGAGGCTGAACAAGGCCACCAGCTAGCTCTAAAAGGTGACTGGAGGAATTAGAACTCACTAAACAAAGCCTGGCCTCTTTCCGTGACATCATGACTGCTGCTTTGAAATGAGTCACTCTATCATGGGCAGCTCAGCAGCGCAGCCCTGACTAGAGTTGGGTAGTTGAGGTAAGTCATCCCCGTCATCTCAGGAGTCGGGAGAACGGCCCAATTGCCCAGACAAGTCTGGGGCTCAGGTGAGGAAGAGGGGATCATATTCCCCAAGAGCACCACTGATCTACCCCTTTAAAGGGGAAGTCCATCTCCTCACCTTCGGGGACCTCATCCTGGTGGTCCCCTCCATCTGGGCAGGGCTTCTGGCACTGGCCACCCTGTCTCCTTTTACACCCACCCAGCACCCGGCCACCCAGACCCGCCTCTGTTGCCCTGCACTGAGCTGGCCAAGTCAGAGATGTCCGCTCTCACCTCTGCGTCTCCCCATGTCTGAAACAGTGACTTGTTTTATAACCATCTGCCTCTGCTTCCCTCTTCCTTCTTGGGCTTGTTGGCACTTGCTCTCATTCGTGAGCACCCTTGTTCATGAAATATCATCTGCAAATATGGGAATCTCTGCACTGGCCCCACATTGTTGATATCTCTGGAGTTGTTTATAAAAATATCCCTGGCATTCCCTGCCCGACACGGTTCTGCATCATACTCTGCTTGCAGGCAACCTTTGCCAGCCCGATAAGGAGCCCTTTATTTGCCCTTTAGGGAAGTTGTGACTCATAGTACCAGCTTTCCTTCCCTTTCGACAGCTCATGTTATCCATAAAGAGCCATTATAAAGGCTATGGTGAAGACCAATCCCAGTCCTGGGTGGTAACTTGCGGCCAGAAGTTTGATTCAGAACGCGTGAGCTTCACTGAGGGAAGTTTAGCTCAGTCAGTGACTTATTTCTTCATCTTGAGACTGGCTAGTTTAGCGAAGGGCTGGGTAGTTCAGGTGGGAGCTGGTAGCAAAATGATAGACTGCTTAGCTCATATTTGAATTGGAAATTGTAGCTCAGGTATCAGTTAAAGTATCTGCCTGGCTGATTAGTTCAACTCGTTATAGTACTGGGCATTGGAGGAAAGACGCCAATCTTTATCTCCCTGAGAGCAAGTCAGCATCACTCCACCAGCGTTACTGACACGGACTTGAGGCCAGCCCCGGGGGGCAAGCCTACTGGTGCAGACAGTCTGGATGGATCCCTGCAGCACAGCAGCAGCACAGGAAGAAGGGCTCCAAGCACCAGCCCGACCTATAGCTCACATCCAGGACGTCAGGTCTATGTCATTTATGAACCTGAAGCAGGACACAGAGAGAGAGAATAGTGGGAGGAACACATGAGACAATGTGCATGCACCTCTGCATGTATACAGTGGTGCTTACTGAGCATCCACTCTACCCCAGACACTGCACTAGGCACTGAGGACGCAGACAATACAGTGTTGTGCACCCCGTTTGATAAGCCTCCCCTGCAGCTGGGACCAGCCAGGTGACGGAGGTCTGGCCAGTGGAACGTGGGCAAAGATGACGTGCAGCCCTTCCAAGAGTGGCCTCCAAAGTGTCCTACAGAATCCTCTGCAGTCTTCCTCTTGTCCCGTGTTTGCAGGCAGATGCAGAAGGTCCAGACAGGACTCTGAGGTCCCACAGGAGCCATAAAACGGAGTGAGTCCGGGTCTCTGAGAGCTGTGCAGATCAGAGGCCTCTCTGAACCCACGCTGACAAGATTTCATGTGAAGAGAAATGAACTTAAACCGTGTTAAGCCCCTAAAACGCAGGGGTTGTTTGTTGCAGCCTTTAACCTCTTCTGACTGATGAGGGTGCAGAGAAGACAGTACTTTCATCCGAAGACCCTTCACCTCTCCTCACCGCATTCTCAGTGGAACTTGCCCTTCCTTGTCCCAGGGAAACAGGCCATCCACAGAGCCCTTCGGCTTCCTTCTGCTACAACCTTGACTCATCACCTGTGTCTTTGCCCCTGTGTTATCCTTACCCTTCACTCCCCCCAGGACAAAGCCATTCACCTGGGTGCTTGACCCCGTTCCCCCATCTATGTTGCACATGCGTTCTCTTGACTGAACTCTGCCAAAAATAAATAAATACAATTGTCAACTCTTCCTCTCTTTACATGAAAGAGAGTGCTATCTAGGAACTGAGTAGTTGAGGCAAGACATCTTCCCTGTCATCCCAGGAGTCTGGAGAGATGGCCCAATTCTCTGCACACATTAGAGGTCAGCTGGGGCAAGGCGTGTGCATTTTCCCTGAGAGCTCCAGTGATCTGGCCTTCCGAAGGGGGCAGCTGTCTCTAAATAAAGCATGTGGGAGTGAGCTGTTACCCATGCCTCATTCTTTTAAAGCGACAGACCTGTTTGGCTCCGACCATTCACCACCTCATTTCTGATGAATAGGCCAGAGTTACTCTTGCTCCCTTACCATTCACCGGTTCCTTAACACACAGCAATCTGGTGTCCTCTCTCACTGCTGCTACCCTGAGAGTTTTCATTCAGAGGTCACTCATGACCTCCGACTGTCAAGTCCAGGGGATTCTTCTCTGCCTCTGCCAACTCAGTCTCTCAGACGCATCAGACACCTAACCAGCCTTTCTTCAAACGCACTCTTGCTCAATGCCGTCAGCCCTTCTCTCTCCTGGCTCCTCCTCGTGCCTCTGAATGGAGAATGCCACCATGTTCTGCTCTCTGCCAGCTCTTTTCTCTTGAAACTTTCTTGTTTGGCAAATAGGGCTATTACCGCCAATAATAACATTAACTAACATTTATTGAATACATATGTTAGATGGGTTCAAGCATATCACACATGTTAACCCACCTCACCCTAACAAGAACCCTCTGAGGGTGGCGGTGCCAGAACTCCGCTGTGCAGATGCGGAAGTCAAGGCAAAGAGCAGAGTAAAGAAACTTGTACAAGGCCATCGCTGGCCAGGGGTGGGGCCAGATCAGGCAAGAGGCCCCTTAGGGTGCTCTTTTTACTACATTTGGAAAAGGCGCCCCCTCCCCTAGGCAGACGCAGCTCATTGGCTTTGCAAACAGAGGGGGACATTGAATTCCACTTGCCCTGTTAGCTAAACCCTCATATGAAGCACGCAGAGCAGAAGTATACAACTTAACTTAAGGAGCTGAATTCAAATCCTGCTCTCTAACTCCAGAGACAACTTGCTCCTCACCAGCCCCCTGTTCCCCCACCTTGCAGGGCAGCATGAAGTTGAAAACTAAACAGAGAGCAGATAGAAAGCTCCTGGCTCAGAGTTCAGCACACAAGAAATATGTGCTATAAAGTTGTTACCATTGTTCTCATTATTCATACGAACCATTCTCGTCCATTCCAAAGTTTCAACAAGTGAATTCATCAAAAATTTAATTATCTCTCATGTGCCAAGCAGGATGCTAGATACTGAGGTTACTAAGATGAATAAAACTTGATTAAATTCAAAATCTGGCAGGAGCAAACTCTACATAAACGATGAACTAACGTAAAAAGCAACAAGAGCAGTAACAGAGGTGGTACAGCTCTGTATGAGCCCAGAGAAGAGAGCATTATGCAAGTCTGGGGTCAGGACGGACACCTGGGCAGGTTTGCTGACAACTTCAGAGAGGAAGGATATTTCAAAACACCTGGATCACTGGGAGGGACAATCCAAAGAGGAGAGACTGCATAAACAAAAGCATGCAGGTGAGAACGTACATGGTGTGTGTGAGCTGGAGTTTGCACTTGGCAATGGGAAGTCGTTGAAAGCATCTAAGCAGGGCTGTGATGCGGTCAGATTCTGGTTTTAGAAAGAAAGCCCTGGCACCTGGAGCAGTATTTTGCACATAGTGGGTGCTCAGGAAACATTTGATGGAGGAATAGATGGATGAAAGAATAAAAAAAAATGAACGAACAACTTCAAGGAAACTTTGCCTCCTGGTGTAAGCACTGAAATATTCACATGTGAATTTCAAAGTCCTCTGGAGTTATGCAAACATGCGTGCTCACATGTTTATGTTAGTCCACTGTGGAACAACCTTGGACTTAGGTAGATAATTGGCACTGAAAGAGTCCCTGGTGAGGAATCACTCCTGTCGCACCCCCCAGCCCAGCAGCTGAGGCCCAGAGAGGGAAGCGGCTTGTTGAAGTGATTTGTCTCATGACCTAGCAACAAGTTTGGCTGCCGCCAAAATTGAATCTAATCCTTGAATCTAATGGCCTGTCTGAGATTCTGATTTGATCAGGCACTCCATTCAGGGACCCTGCTCTGCATGGGGCGTGCCCTCCTTTCCACCTCCATGCCTAGCCCCCATCTAGAACGCCTCCTCTGTGTTCTTTCCGCAAACCATCCATCCGTCAGGACTCATGTTCTCCAGGAGCCTCCCATGACTCCCCTGGCATGAAGTGATTTTCTCTTTCACTCACAGGAGCTCTTGAATATTTACTATGTGCCCAGAACTGTGCTCAGCAATTTACATTCTGCATTACACTTAACCCTTGCAATGGTCCTATGAACTATGGGGCATGGTTATCCCCCATTTACAGAAAAGGGAACTGAGGCACCATCAATGTAAAAAAATCTAATGATGCACCAGATAATGGACTGAATACTTTTCATGGGTTACCTGCATTGTCCACACAACCACTCCATTAAGTTGGCACTCTTAATGACAATGGCCACTTGACTGATAGGAGAACTGGGGCTCAGAGAGTGAACTTCCCAAGTTCTCACCGAGATGAGGGTCTGGTTCCAGAATCAAACCCAGTATTCTGTCTCCAGAGCCCCAGTGACTTCCTGGTGCAGGTGGGGACTTGCCCAGCCCTGCCCTCCTCCCCCGCACACCACCACAGGGAGAGTCAGATGCCAGCCGACTGGAAAGGCCACCCTTCGTCCCTTGTACTGAAGAGTCTTCCATCACCCTGACTGTCCGTCCAGACCACCGCCTGGCTCTTCCCCTCGTTATTAAATAGCATGTTTGTCCCCAAGTTTTCCTTCTCTAACTGGATCTCAAGTACTTCTCGGCAGACAGCATGCCTTTGAATCTCAGTATTTCTCTGTTTTCCAACCCAGGGGTGCATATGCACTATCGATTCATTGACTAATGAGACAACTCGACAATGGAGATAACCTTA
Organism: Macrotus californicus; assembly: GCA_007922815.1. Taxonomy (NCBI): domain Eukaryota; kingdom Metazoa; phylum Chordata; class Mammalia; order Chiroptera; family Phyllostomidae; genus Macrotus; species Macrotus californicus. The sequence continues at coordinate 81,514 of VMDR010001280.1, read as the reverse complement.
CAGTTCTTGAGTACAGAGAAGTTTGTGGAAGCCAGCAACCCAAAGTTGCACTGGACACTCCATTTGCTTCTAAATACAGTATAAAGTAGACCCCAGAATAAAAATGTTAATCTTATTGTTATATGCTCAGTTAAAAAAAATAATTTTATATTTCTCTTGAAGGTAGGTTGCCTTCTTTGAATGCCACACTGGTTCCTAGAACACCAGCAAGTAGTTGCTCTGTAAATACGGCTAATCAATTGGCCCATAAAGACACATTATATTTTAACACTGAGGAATATTTTTGTTAGGTTTTTGTCCCCTCGACTCTTGTAATTACAGCCTAAATTCCACTGATTTTATGCTGGACCTTGTTTCTTTATGTGAGTTTCCTCCCTCAGTAACATAAGGACCTGCTCCCTGAGAACAGACTGTAAAGTTTTGAAACAGCTTTCTACGAGAAAAGATATAATTATTTTTTACTGCCAGCCTTTATTTTCCCGGCTCCTACATGAGGAGGTTAAATGTTTCCTGTAGGTTTTCTTCTCCAAGGACCTGTTTTAATCTATTGTGCTGTCGTCCCCTACTGGTGACAAATGGCAGGTGACTTGCTCTGTAAGGTTAAGGCTGGGAGCTTCTGGCCTTGAAAACATCCTGATAACTTTGCAGCTAAGAATGTTTTGTTTTCAATAGTAAATCTGCCAGCTGGGGGTAGACATATTTTACTCATCCACATAAAAAAAAAAATGTCCCCAGTTCCCGGAACCTTCCAGGACCAACTGTACAATAGTTTCATTTTGTCACAATCATATCCTGCAGTCTCATTCTCTCAGAGCTGCTCCTACGGAATTCTATCTTGTTCATCTTCGTTTGAACAGAGCACAGGTTTTGAAAAATAGTGAGAGCTCAATAAAAGTTTGTTAAATACATATGTACATAAATTAATGAAAGCATGAATAAAAGAGGGGGGTAAAGGAAGGACAGACCTTTCCTTCTCTCTTTCTTTCTCCCTTCCTCTCTCTCTCTCTCTCTCTCTCTCTCTGTTGATCTTTTTTTCATCCTCAACCAAGGATATGTTTATAGATTTTAGAGAGAGAGGAAGGGAAAGAGGCAAACATCAATGTGAGAGAGGAATAGCAATTGGTTGCCTCCTATTCACACTTAACCCAGGATGGAACCTGCAACTTAGGCATGTGCCCTGACCAGGAATCAAACCCATAACCCTTTGGTATACGGGACGACGCTCCAACCACCTGAGCCACTGGCCAGAGCAGCACAGACATTTCCTGCAAGACCCTCTGCTCATGGTGAACTACAAAGAGCCACATTTGTTTTTACAGAGCCACTTAGTCATCAACAAGTGCTTCGAAACTTTCATCAACAGATTCCCAAATCAGGGTAAAAACTTTTTTCCTTTCTCCCTTTCTCCGGCAGCTGAGCAGATAAAAAAAAAAATCTTGGTGTTGTTTAAACTGTGGTCATTAGGCTTTCAGCCACACAGGCTGTACTTGTCATTTTTTTCCCTTGAGGTTCTCAGTAATTGCAGAGCAGCTGAGATCTTTTCTCTTTTCTAGAAGGCACAGGAAAGGAGACGAGCCCTGCACAGCTGCATATTGCAGGTCAGGTTGTCCGGCATGACCCTCCCTTTCCATTATAGCAGTGCCCGCAGTGTGCAGCCTGGCAATGGCAGCGCCCTGCCTCCTGGTCCCCTGGCAGCCACAGCTCTGGCATCAAACCCAAGATCAGCCGATTGAACCCTTTCTCCCTGGACTTGGACTCCTTATGGGATGGTGGAAAAGTGAACAGTCATTAAAATTATTTATACCAGCAGCTGTTGTGGGGAGCAGAGGGGTGTCTCTGGCTGGAGTGGCCATGTCTGTCCCAGGAGGCTGGGTCCTGGCCACAGCCCCCTCCAGGGAACAGGGGCTGGGGCTCTGGCTTCTTGGCCTTCTGGAGCTGTCTTGGTTCAGTATCTGCTTCAAGTGTGGTCCTCCTAACTTTCTGGAAATTCTGTGAGTCTGCATAGTCTTCTGATCAATTCCTCTTCTGACTCAACAAAACCAGTCAGTTTCTGTTACTTGCATCTGAAAAAAAAATTACCTAGTACAATAGCAACCAGAGGGAAAAGAAAAGGAGGGAGAGAAAGAGAGGGAGAGAGCGAGGGAGGGAGGGAGAGGGAGAGAGAAGTGAGAAAAGAAAAAAGAACGGAAGAAAGGAGAAGGAGCAGGGACAGACTGAGGATGGGGGAAGGGGAGGGGAGTCATCTTCTGGTTGGCAAATGGGTGCCTAGCATATGCTCAATGCATAGTAAGCACTCTGAATGAAAAAAGTCCCACTCTAAAATATTAATATAGTACAAACTTGTTTGGTAGCCTCCTTACCTGATCCCTATTTCAATTCTAGGGGTCCCTTAGGGCAGGGGTCCCCAACCTCCAGGCCACAGACCTGCACCACACACCCCAGTCCATGGAAAAGCTGTCTCCCACGAAACCCGTCCCTGGTGCCCAAATGGTTGGGGACCGCTGCCTTAGGGGTCAGGTCAACTCTAATCACCTATTAACTACTTTTCACTACTCAGCGTGTGGTCCACAGAGCAGCAGGAACCACCCAGAACATGCAGAAGCGCAGCACCTCAGCCCCTCCCCAGATGCACCGAACCAGCATCTGCACTTTAGCAAGGCCCCAGCGACTCCTCCGCATGACGGTTTGAGAAGCGCAGGTCTGAGACCATGCCTGAGTTACTTGATCAAGTCTCCGATTTTTCATCTGTATAATGAGAATAACAATAATAAGAGCTGACCTATGTACAGGGTGGAAGCACATGAAACTTTCACTGTTTCACCATTTCAACCTATAGGAATAACAATTCCATAGGGTTCAACCTAATACTTGTTCTTGGGATTAAATGAGATTATCCACAGAGAGTGCTTACCACAGTGCTGGCAAGATCAAGGTGAGATCAATAAATCTGTCTCTAGCCTAAGTTCTAGCATAATTTTTCCAGGTTTAGTTTCACATGTTCATCACAAGGAGTAAGCTCCACTAATGCTTGGATAGAGGCGACAAGGTAAAGGGTTCACTGACATAGAGAGAGAATGCAAATGATCGTTTCAATTCAACATCACTTCTCATGCCCCCTCTCTGTGCCCGTCACTCTCCTAGAGGCTAGGGATACTTATGCTGGCTCCATGGTCCACTCCCATCGCTCTCCTGCTCTGTCCTGGATCTCATGGCCATGCTTGTGAATGTTTCTTAAGCTCCTTGGTCCACAGGACTCCAGCCAGGTTCAAACAGTGGGAGGCACTTGTGGGAAGTAGAGGGCACGGGCTGGGGAGAAGCCAGGGTGTTGCCCCCTTTTTCTCAGCTCCAGGCAGCACCTCTAGCTTTAGCTGCATCTCCTCTATGGTCCCACTTCCCATTGAGCACCCATCATTGGTGGTCGTGGCTCTTGTCAGGCAGCCCCTGCTGTGGGCTCTTACCTGATGACGCAGGTCATGTGGCCCTGCAGATAGTCCCTCCTCCAAGGTTCCAGCTCCCACCACGCAGCTCTAGTCCTAGACGCTGGTAATGCCATCTCCTCCTAAATTCATTCATTTCTGGCTCACCTTACCTTCCTCTGGTTGCATTCTCTGCCCTTCAGTCACCTCTGTAACAAATTCCCTGAATTAAATTCTCTCTTTTGAGTTCTATTTCTTGCCTGGACTCTGACTAACATAGGCTTAACATCTGTTACCTTTCCCTGGGGTACGCTCATTTTAAAAGAAAAAGTATAGGCTGAGGGCAATGTGTATCATGGAGGAAAGAAATACTGGAATGTTACTTGAAGGAGAGGTGAGATTGAGGACAATGGGTCTCTCATAACACATCGTGTCTGTCTGTGTGCTTTGAGTCAGCTGGACCTTGGACTGCAAGAACAGAGACTCGCTGCAAATGCCCAGCGAGGACAAAGAAAATGAGTAGAGCTGACCCCAGGCTCCAGCATGGACAGTCACTGGAAAGCCACTGTAGGTCCGAGGGAAGGCTCCTGGGCTTGAGGTGAGTAGTGCTCTGGATAATGATCCCCAAAGCTATCACATCCTAATGGCACCTGGAAGAATGACTGTATTAGTCAGCTCAGGCTGCCACAACGAAATACCATACACTGGGTGGCTGGAACAATGGAAATTTATTTCTCACAGTTCTGGAGGCTGGGGAGTCCAAGATCAAGGTGCTGGTTGACGTGGTTCCCCATGAGGTCTCTCTTCCCGCTTGCAGATACCTTCTCTCTAGGTCCTTTCAGGGTTTTTATTTTTATTTTTTCAGCGTGTGCCTGTGGAGAACAATCTGCCTTCTTCTTCTAAGGCCACCCATCCTACCTGATTAGGACCTCACCCACATGTCTTCATTTAACTTTAGCTCCTGAAAGCTCTGTCTCCAAATACAGTCACATTGAGTGTGAGGGATAAGGATGGGGGATGGGCAGGGGAGGGAAGCAAAATCAGTTCATAGCTGTTACCTCATTTGGACAAAGGACTTTGCAGATAGGACTAAATTAAGGATCTTCAGATGGGAAGATTATTCTGCACTATCCAAGTGGGTCCTAAATGCAATTACGAGTGTCTCTTAAGAGAGAGAGAAGCCTATTTGACGCAGAGGAGAAGGCAATGTGACCAAGGAGGCAGAGATTGCAGAGGTGCCGCCACACACCAAGGAAAGCCAGTAGCCACCAAGAGATGGAAGAGGCAAGAAAGGATTCTTCCCTAGAGCCTCTAATGGGAGACTGGCTCTGAAGACACTGTGATTTCAGATCTCCACCCTCCAGGACTATGAGAGAATACATTTCTGTTGTTTTAAGCCATCAAGTTTATGGGCACGTTACAGCAGCCACGGGAAAGCAATGCAAGGTACAACTCATTGCCCACTGCTCTGCCTGCAGCATGCCCTAGCCCTGCACCACCTGCTCTGTTTTTGCACCCTTCTCCTCTGGTGTATCTTTTCCCCACCTCACAGCCTCTGCTTCTTCACAGCTTCTGTTCTGTCGTAATGTTGGCTTACAGTTAGTTAGCCTGTCCACATTTTGTCCAGCTTCTTTCTGTGCTAGAACCTTTTAGCCTAGGCAGCCATTGCTTTTAATAGTTTGCATTTTGCCCCAGGACAAAATCAGTTTGCTAGTCAGCATATAGGCTGGCTGCCCTAGTCAAAGGCCCGCCTGTGGTCCAGTTGCCCTGGTCCACTGAGATTTGGGAGGAACGTACGGTGGCTTGCTGTGGCTCATAGGGCTGCCTCTCCCTCAGGGGTCGTGGGCGGGGCATTTTCACCTGGGCGGGGCTGTGAGTGTGGCAGATGATGAGGTTGCCAGATTTGGCCCAGCTCAAATGCCTGGATTTTTAACCAAAATGATAGGAACTCAGTTCTGATGCAGCATGTATGAAATGAAGGAGAAAACAATCCTTCATGGAGCTAATTCTAAATGAGGAATTACAAAAAACATATTGGTGGATCAGTGCCCTCGTTAAATATGGCATTCTTTCTCCACGTCATGTTTGTGTTAGTTGTGGGCTGGGGCTGTTTGGACAAGGTGGAAACTAGCTCTAGTTTAGTTTTACAAATGTACAACACTCGTGTTGTGGTCATTCAAAAGTTGGGGGGTTGGATGAGAACCGCCTACTCAGTGAGTTCCCTAGTCTATCGACCTCGGTTTGGCTACTCTGACCCAGAGCGGAGCTTCCCAGATGCCAGGACCTTCACATCCCCTGGGGAGTCGGTGGGTCTGGGGCATGACCCGACTCTGCATCTCCAGTGAGCACACAGATGACGCTGCTTTGCTGGTCTGAGCACAGGACTTCAAGCAGCAGGGCTCTGGAGCAGGTTGGTTTCTGAGGATTCAGTTCTGTGGATGTTTCTAGGGGTGCCTTGAAAAACATAAGTGGGTTCAATAATTTGGGGAAACATTGGGTAAAATATAGGTCATTGAGCTTTTTTGTTTCACCTTCAGGACTTCTGGCCTGTCCACATGCCTTATGACACCAGAGGGATTCATTGCATGTCGTACGTCCCAGGTTTTATTTAACCACGGGGTCTTTGTTCCCATATAGCTCAAAGACTAGAAAGTTCTAAAGCACACCCCGGGAAACACTTTTCCAGGAACCCAATCCTTATGCCTCCCTTGCTTTCAGCCCGAGACTCCGGGGGGAATTTTTAACGATGGGAAGAAGCAGGAAACTGTGTTCTTGGCTTCAGAGCTGGATTCTTCCTTCAGGCAAAGACTCAGGTCAGAGAGATCAGCAGCTCTGGAAACTAAGGAATGTGAACAATGTAGTGGTCGGAGTAACACAGACCTAGGTGTGATGGCTTGGTCCACTGTTTACTAACCACATGACCTTGAGTCATGCATCCTCTCTGAACCTCGGTTTCCTAATCTGTAAAATGGGGATACAGTATATTCCTGCATTGCAGCATTATGGCGAGAAATGAATGCGTCGAATGCACGTAGAGGACTCAGTATGTTGCCTAGTACATAGTAAATGCCTGATGGAAGCTCTTATTATTACGGTGATGCAAAAATGTCACAACATTTCCCGTGCACCCCATTTTTTACTACAGTTTTTTTTTTTTTATTTCAAGAGAGAAGGAGAAGGAGACGGGGAGGGAGAAAGAGAAAGCACAAACATGCTGACTTGGAAGGGAACTTGTGCTTTGAAGCTGACAAGTATAATTTGTCTTGAGACTGCCAAGCCCTTGGGTTGAGCCTTCATATTGGAAAAAAGAGACAAGTGAGATTAATCTGGGGCCTTCATTACTTACTCCATCTGGCCTGGCTTGGCACGGCCCCTTCCCTCTACAAACCGATTACTCCTTCAAAAGCCTCAGCAGAGTGGCCTCTAATGGGTTCCGACATGGCAGGAATGGGGCTCACACAGCCCGGAGATAAGGGCCCCCGCACCAGGGCCAAAACACTTCCAGCTCTACAGCCCAGATGCTCCACCACAAAAGAAAGAAATGAACTGAAAAGGAGCCAAGGCCTCTGGGCCAGGGCAGATCTCAGGATTCCCAGGAGCACCTGGTTCCCCATGGTGGGAGCAGCAGGAGCAAGCCTCACAGGGATGGGACCGCTGATGTGCAGATCCAACTGGGGCATGTTCCAATGACCAAGGGCACTTCTACATCTGGCTTTCTAGTCACAATGGGGATAGAAAGGTGCTTGGGAGAAGTGAAGAAGGTTGTTTTTAGATAATTGCCAGTCAAAACCTACTGAGTAGGCTTTCTCATGTTTGCTCCCTGCACACATGGCCCCACAGTGCTGGGGAGAGGGAGAGGGAAGGGAGCTGATGTTTACTAAGCACCTACTATGCTCTAGGCCAGACTCCAGGTGGCCTTTGCACTGTTGGCTCTGTCACTCCGCACAAGCCTGGAAAGTAGATACTACTATTCTTTCCTTGTGAGAAAGTAAGGTGTTTATGCTTAGACGCCCAGTAAGTGGTAGAGCCAGGATTTGAAAAGTGGTTCCGTGTTGAGGGTTGTGCTATTTTGCACCCTCAGTAGCAGTCTCTGGATTTGAGAGAAATTATGAGCAGGAAGAATCTCTCACAGCCCCAAGAGGGCCAGTGACTCTGGCTTGAAGAGTCTTCTCTCCTAGGAGACTGCAGAGCATAAAGGCTGACGGGCAGCCTGGAAGCCACCCTGAGAAAGATGGAATTCTTGAACAGAGGGCCAAACCAGATCAATCAATCTATCAGTCCGAGTTTGTTTTTCTTGGATTGAGGGACTGCCAGCCTCTGAAACAAAGGCTCTACTTCTGAGTTGCTTTGAACACACAGCTCTTTCAAAGGGCCATGGGTTTTGGCTTCCGGGGCAGGAGGGGTCAAGGTCCAGCCTGGTAGCTTCCAGGGCCTCAGAAAAGTGAGTTTGGGAGCCTTGGAGAGTCAGAGACTGTGCAACACTGCCATCTTCTGGGGGCGAGGTCCGCTCTGGCCTGGCCAGGCAGAAATCTGGCTCAGAATACCTGACCAAATGATACCGTTAGGTTCTCCAGTTTCCTGCCAGGAGCCTCTGTACTCACATTGTGAATCAGGACTTGCCAGTGTTTGCTAATTATTAACAAAGCCCATGGAGATTGAAAGCATGGGCTTCCAAGTCAAACGCTGAGCCGTTAATTATTCTTTCATCTGACAAATATTTACTGAGCACCTATTATGTGCCAAGCACTGGGCTAGGCACGGAATGCACAATGATGATCCAAACAAGTGGTCCCTGACTTCATGAGGCTTATAGTCCAGATGGATTACAAACAAGGCGATGTAAGCAAGAGTTTGTTCATTATTACTGTGGTGAGTGTTTGCAAGGAAAAGCACAGAGTGCTGCGGGAATACAGGATGCAGATGGGGAGAAGGGCACTCTGGCCTAGTCAGTCAGTCAGGATAGTCTTCCTTAAGGACATGATACATGTGCAGACACCTGAAGGATGTGTAGGAATTAGCCAAGCAAAGTGATTTAGGAGAGCACCAGGTGTAAAGACTCTGAGACAAAGAGGAACCTGGCACATTTTGAAAAAAAGATTTTATTTATTTATTTTTAGAGAGAGAGAAAGGGAGGGAGACAGAGAAGGAGGGAAGCATCGATGTGAGAGGGAAACATCAATTAATTGCCTCTCGCACACCCCCAACTGGGGACCTGGCCCACAACCCAGTCGTGTGTCCTGACTGGGAATTGAACAGGTGACCTTTCAGCTTGTGGGACAATGCACAACCCACTGAGACACACCAGTCAGAGCAAGCCTGGTGCATTTGAAGAAATGAAATAAGTTCTGTATTAATGAGCCATCAAGAGAGAAAAAGAGTGGTGTGAGAGTGAAGAAAGAAGTAGCAACCAGATCACACAGAGCATTAGAATGCCATGTTAAAGATCGGGTCCCATATTTAGTCAAGTTTGTTTTTGTTACATATGACAAAGACCTAATGAAAACTAGTTTAAGTGAAAAAGTGATTTATTGGTTTATATAATTAGAAAGTCTAGAGTTAAAGCTTCAGGTATGGCTGGATCCAGGAGCTCAAATACAATCATCAGGACTTTCTTTGCTGGTACTATATCTAAAGAACCCTAAAGATTCCACCAAAAAACTACTAGAACTGATAAATAAAGTCAGTAAAGTAGCAGGATACAGAATAAATATTCAGAAATTAGTCACATTTTAATTTTTATTTCTTTTTAAATTTTATTTATTGATTTTTGAGAGACAGAGAGAGAAAAACATTAATTTGTTGTTCCACTTATTTATGCATTCATTCATTGATTCTTGTATGTGCCCTGAATGGGAAGCAAACCCACAATCTTGGCATATTAGGACAATGTTCTAACCAACTGAACTACCAGGCCAGGGCCAGAAATCAATTGTACTTTTATACACCAATAATGAACTATTGAAAAGGGAAACTAAGAAAACAATCTCACTTACAATTGCATCAAAAATACCTTGGAATAAATTTAACCAAGAATGTAAAAGACTTGTACTAGGAAAATCATAAGACACTGAAGAAAGAAATTGAAGAAGATACAAAAAAGTGGAAGCACATACCATGTTCATGGACAGGAAGCATTCACATAATCAAAATGCCATTCTACCCAAAGCAATCTATAGATTCAACACAATTCCTATCAAGATACCAATAGCGTATTTCACAGAACTAGAACAAATATTCCAAAATTTTAGATAGAACCACAAAAGACTTCAAACAGACACAGCAATCTTGAGAAAGAATGAAGTTGGAGGATTCACACTACCTGATATCAAACTATACTACAAGGCCATAGTAATCAAAACAGCATGGCACTGGCATAAAAACAGACATGAGTATAGACTAATGGAACAGAATAGAGAGCCCAGAAATAAATTCCCACCTTTATGGTCAATTAATAGTCAACACAGGAGGCAAAAGTATACAATGGGGTCAAGAAAGTCTATTGAATAAATGGTGTTGGGAAAATTGGATAGATAGGTGCAAAAAAATGAAACTAACCACCTTCTTAAACCATACACAAGAATATAAACTCAAAATGGATTAAAGGCTTAAATTTTAGATTCAAAACCCGAAAAATTCTAGCAGAAAACATAGGCAGTAAAATCTCTGACTTCTCTCACAGCAATATTTTTTCTGATGTATTGGGTTTGCCAAAAAGTCCATTATGATTTTCTGTACCACGGCTCTAGGAGAGCTTAGTTGTCTGTAACTTCATTTGAAACAATTTTACTAGATTGTATTGTGACAGCTGGCATATCAGCATGCATTTAAAGAAACATCAACATTGGTGAATTTTTGTACAGCCATTTTAATATTGAAGGTAGCAGAAAATACTCAAGACTTTCAGCTTATTATATTTATTATTTCAAGAAAGGTAAAAACACAACTGAAATGCAAAAAAAAGATTTGTGCAATGTATGGAGAAGGTGCTGTGAATGATTGAATGTGTCAACAGTGGTTTGCAAAGTTTCATGGTACAATTATTGACATTTTGGCCAAATAATTCTTTGCTGTGGGGCTGTCTTATGCATTGGAAGATGTTTAGCAGCTCCCTTGGCCTCTCCCCACCAGAAGCCAATAGCAGGAAATAGCTGACATACTCAAAATATCCAAATCAATGCAGTTATTGGTGAAAATAAAAAATGTGTCTTTTATTTTATGGGACAAAACTAAATTGACTTTTTGGCCAACCCAATATCTCCTCGGATGAAGGAAACAAAATAAAAAACAAACAAATGGGATTACATCAAACTAAAAAGTTTCTGCACATCAATAAAATGAAAAGACAGCCCACTGAATGGGAGAACAGAGTCACCAATGATACATCTGATAACAGATTAATAACCAAAATTTATAAAGAATTTATACAACTCAACATGAAGAGAACAACCAACCGGCAGTGCCCTTGGTGGTCCCCAGATCTGCCTCTCACTTCAACAGTGTTTGGATGGAGCAGACCCAGGAACACCCCCCCTTCCAGCCTCTGACCATGCTCCAACCTCTTTTCCAGTCACCACCTTTGTAATCACCTCAGCAATCCTCAGCCTCCAAGACCAGCCAACGCGAGTTTTTTACATTAACTCCTTATTGCTGAACAACCATGAGCTCCCAAGTTCATCAGAATTATTCCACTGAGGTGGAGGCCTCCGTAAACCGCCTGGTCAACCTGCATCTATAGGCCTCCTACACCTACCTCTGCCTGGGCTTGTATTTCCACCAGGATGATGTGGTTTAGGAGGCATGGAACACTTCTTCCGTGAGCTGGCTGAGAAGAAGCACGAGGGCATGGAGCGTCTCTTAAAGATCCAAAACCAGCACAGTGGCTGTGTCCTCTTCCAGGGCAAACAGAAGCCTTCCTGTGATCAGTGGGGTGGGACTCAGGGGCCATGAAGGCTGCCATGGCCTTGGAGAAGAGCCTGAATCAGGCTGTTTTGGATCTGCAGGTCCTGGGTTTTACCCGCACAGACCCTCATCTCTGTGACTTCCTGGAGAACCACTTCCTGGATGAGGAGGTGAAATTCTTCAAGAAAATGGGGACCAGCTGACTAACCTCTGAGGCTGGCCAGTCCCCAGGCTGGGCTGGGCAAGTAGCTCTTTGAAAGCCTCACCCTCAAGAGTGGCTGGGAGCCTTTGGAGCCCAGAGGCCTTTGAAGGGCCCCTCTGCATCTCCTTTTGCCTGAGCCTTTCCCTGAAACCACTAGGCATCCTCTTAACCACCCTGGAGGCTTCTTCCATGCATTGGACCAAACGGAAACAATTAAGCTTTTTGCAGGGGGAAAAAAGAGGAAACAATCCAATTAAAAAATGGACAAAGGACTTGAATATACACTTCTCCAAAGAGGACATACAGATGGCCAATAGACACATGAAAAGATGTTCAATATCACTAATCATCAGAAAATGCAAATTAAAACCACAATGAAATACCATTTCACACCTGTCAGAATGGCCATCATCAACAAATCAACAAACAACAAGGGTTGGCAAGAACGTGGAGAAAAGGGAACCCTCATGTGCTGTTGGTGGGAAAACAGACTGGTGCGGCCACTGTGAAAACAATATGGAGTCTCCTCAAAAAAATTAAAAATGAGGCCTGGCTGTCATGGCTCAGTGGATTGGGTGCCGGCCTGTGAACCAAAGGGTCACAGGTTCGATTCCCAGTCAGAGCACATTCCTGGATTGTGGGCCAGGTCCCCAGTGGGGGGTGTACGAGAGGCAACCACACATTGATGTTTCTCTCCCTCCTCCTCTGTCTAAAAATAAATAGATAAAATCTTTAAAAAATAACTCTGACACTTTTAAAAAATTAAAAATGAAACTTCTTTATGACCCAGAGATTCCACTTCTGGGAATACATTCAAAGAAACTCAAAACACTGATTTGAAAGAATATATGCACCCCTATGTTCATAGCAGCCTTATTTATAGTAGCCAAGATTTGGAAGCAGCCCAAATGCCCATCAGTAGATGAGTGGATAAAAAAGCTGAGGTATATTTACACAATGGAATACTACTTGGCTGTAAAAAAAAAGAAAAAGAAAAAAAGAAACTGAAATAGGCCAGTCAGAGAAAGACAAATACCATATGATTTCACTCATATGTGGAATCTAATGAACAAAATAAGCTAACAAACAAAATAGGAACAGACTCATAGATGGAAAGAACAGACTGACAGCTGTCATGGCGGCGGGGGGGTGGGGGGCGGGCAGGGCTGGGTGAAAAAGTGAAGGGATTAAGCAAAAACAAAAACCCTCATAGACACAGACAACAGCATGGTGATTACCAGAGGGAAAGGGGACTAGGGGGAGGTAGAGGAGGGTAAATGGGGGGTAAATGGTGACAGGAGACTGGACTTTGAGTGGTGAACACACAATACAGCACACAGGTGATTATTAGAATTAATAATTCTATTAATACGGGCATTATAGAATCGTATACCCGAAAATTATATAATTTTATGAACTAATATCACCCCAATAAATTCAATAAAAATTTTTAAAAGACTTTTTTTTCCAACTAATTAATCATCTCTGCTTGTTTCTGCATTTCTCATTAGTTGGCCTAATTTTTTTCTGCACTGACAGATTCTGTCAATCTGGCAGGAAAACAGTGACTGATTTTTACTAGACCTATAGTTTTAAAACCTATAGTTTGAAAGTAAGAGAAAGTTGCCCCTCTATCTCCATTTAGGAAAAAAAAATCAGGAAAATACTCTGTGCCTGGGTCACATGCCTGTCCAATGAACCCATCAGCATGTCCACCAGGATGTGGTACATGATTAGCCTAACACGGCCCATGTCCCTACTGCTGCAGCTAGAATGGGGGTGGAGTGCACAGAAAGCAGAGGGGAGGCCCTGTGACTGACAGCCCAGGACAGTGTGGAACGTGCGAGGATTTTCCCCAAGGACAAATGGTGCTTGTTATAAAAGAGAAATGGGAAAGATTGTGAGATACACAAATACACTGACAAAGCGGTATCATAATTAGCAGAGAGCAGTGAGAAATCACTGAAGGACTGTCGCAAGTGAGATGAAGATAAGGTTTACTGTTTGTTGTTTTTAAAGGTCACACGGGCTCCTGTAAAAATGGAATGAAGGGGAAAGAGTGGAAGCAGAAAGGACTTCGGCTTCTAGGCAAACTGACACACCTCCCAACAACCCAGAACATACCCAGAAATGCTCAATGAACCACAGCAAAGGTCTTTTTACATGCACAGGAGAACTTGGAAGGAAGTGTGAGAAATCCTCATTGGGCAAAGTAGGAAACAGAAACAGAGGGTCAAGTGCGCAGCTGACACTGCAGGTCCCTTGGAAAGTTCTTCCCATGGATTGTATGTAACCAAGAGAGCTGTTACATTTTAACATCTGCATGAAAAAAAGAGGGAAGATCTGAGGCCTAATGAGATGAGTATTAGATCTGAGAACCTGTCTCCCCCTGCCCACACCACACATAAATATGGACACTTCAATGAACGGTGAATGATGGACCGGAAAAACTCATGCAACCCCTCTCCGTGGAGAGAGAATAAGAAAGCATTTGTGTCTACACCTGGGCTCTGGGTGGGAAAAACCTCTCCTTTGAGATTTTGTAAACATAAGTCTTCTATGGGTTTGGGGTTGAAATTCATTTCACTAGTATGGTCCTGAAATCTTCAACATTAAAAAGGGTTCCAGACTAGTCATACCCTGGTGTGCCTGACAGAAACAAACACAACGCTTTCCTGGAGACCCCCTCGGTCTAGGATGCACTCAAAGAAAAGTCCACTGAGCACAGGTTCACCATCTCATGCTGAGGTTTCAGCCGCCTCTTCTCCTGGGTGACGACCCCAGAGACCTTTCACTGGCCGCTGGCCACCAGGGCATTCCTGATCCCTCGCCACCTGTTCTGACCTTCCTGCTTTCTGTCCTCATGATTCCTCCTCCTGCCTGCCACCAGGACTGAGCCAGTGATAGCTCTGCTATTTGCCTCACTTCTCTGGCTCGGAACTTCTGCCTCCCTCTCCACTTAGTTTGGGATTTCCTTAGTTATGAGGCCCCTGGCTGCTCCCATGACAATTTTTCTCTACCTCTTAGGCCCAGCCTGGCCTTGGTACTCTACATCCTGGCATGACCCCACATGCACGATGCCCCTTTCCGTGTGCCTCAACCCTGAGCTCTAGACAGAGACAGAGGGAATGGGGAAAAGGAAGAAGGGGACCAGGGGCAAGCTCTGGGTTGGTCTTCATCCCAGTCTGTGGCACCTTGTGCTGGTGGTTCTGCCTAGTGGAGCCTGGCTCTTCCTGACACCTGAGCCCCTCTGCCTTCTGGCTGGCCAGGTCTAGGTCCAGCACAGGTCGGGCAGTGGGTGTGGGAAGTCTCTCCTGGTTGCACCCCCCTGCGTGGAGGAGTGCAGTTTCTGACCGGGCTCCAGGGGCCCCAATGCCTTCTTACACCATGGCCTGTGTGGTGAGGCTGGCAACATGGAATGCTGGCACTGAGTTCTGAGGTGAAAATCAAACAACTCTCTGACTTAGAAAAACAGATCCAACATAGCAGTCTTTGTGAGGAAAGAAAAGCCACTAGCAGGCCAGAAACACTAAGGGAGTTGGTTGGCAGCTCCGCCCTGGCCTGCAGCAGGGAAGAAAGGCCAGCCTGCCCGCCTGCTTTCCTGAGAGACAAAGGCAGGGCCCTGACAGCCGTCGCCAGGGCAGGGTTCTCTGCCTGCGCCCCGACAGGCCGGGAAAATCCCCTAGTTGAGGCATCCTTCCCTGGCAGCCCCACGGGGAGTTGAAGAGGGTGACGGTGAGCCCCAAGAGCTCACACATGGAGCTGTGTTTTGCCAACAGCAGAGGATAGAAAGGTTGGCACAGGCGCTTGGCTGTGTGCCCTGGGCAAGTGCCTTGGAGCCACCATTCCCACAGCTCTTGGGGCGCACTTACCTCCCCTCCAGAGCCTGTCCCACTGGGGATTAACAGTCTTTGTTCTTGACTAGAGGGTGGCCTCCACCACAGTGCTGTGGCTGGCCCATCATACGGGCTCAGTAAAGAGCTGCAAATGCATGAGAGACCCCCATTGTCCTGCTGCAGACAGAAGAGACTAGATCCTACTTCTAAAGGGCTTTCCGGCGCGTACAGTTTAGAAGTGCAGACGCAGAGACCAGGTACAGGAGCTCAAAGTCTGGTTCCACCTCTGCTACCTAGGACCTGTAGAAAGTTATTTAACCTCACCACGCTTCCCATCTGTAAAATGGGCAAATCACAGTACTCATGAAGAGGGTCACAAGGATGCAGTCAGGCCACCTTTGCAAAGCACTTAGCACCAATGCCAGGCCTAGAGTGGGGGGCTCAGCAGACTTCAGAGTCTGAGTGTGTTTGGTGTCTGTGTGCATTTGCTCCACAATTCATTTGCACGTCCAGTCATTTGTTTAATAAGCACAGTGGATACAGAGCACTGTGAAGACAGAGATGAACGGAACAGGCTTCACGCCGGAGGAGCTCACAGTCTGGGGGCATTTTCTTTGTGCCAAAATAAGAGCCCCACAGACACAAACGGTCACATGTCTTACAATTCCACTTATATGAAATATCCAGATCAGGCAAATTTATAGAGACAGTAAGCAGATCTGTGGTTGCCAGGGGCTCAAATGAGGGGGAATGGGGAGTGACTGCTAATGGGTACCAGGTTTTTTTAGGATTTGGTGCACTTTCAAAAGGATAAATTTCTTGGTATGTGAGTTACATCTAAATTTTTTTTAAAAGACTAGAGTCTAACTGCCTGCCACTTACAGCTTTGCGACCTTGGGCAGGTTACACCCTCTCCGGGCCTCACTCTCCTCATCAGGGACATGGGGATGATCACAATCACCTCCCGGAGCACTGAGAACAGCAGCCTGCTCGCTCACCTTGCTGGCCTGACCAGCGCGATTTTAATTTGTAGTATCACAAAATAATTTCAAACTCCCAAGCAGCGTCTGTTCAGAGTAAGAGCCATTCAAAAAAACTTTGATAAACATACTGATTAGGTTTCATCACATCACATTTCACGTGACCTACAGAAAATACCCTGACTACGAGGAACCTGTACCACCACGGCTTCAGCTCTGACTTCCAGAG
Organism: Macrotus californicus; assembly: GCA_007922815.1. Classification (NCBI taxonomy): domain Eukaryota; kingdom Metazoa; phylum Chordata; class Mammalia; order Chiroptera; family Phyllostomidae; genus Macrotus; species Macrotus californicus. Next base: position 64,952 of record VMDR010001280.1, on the reverse strand, counting down.
GAAAGCACATAAGGGACATGACTTGACAAGCTGGAAACTTTTCCTCCAAAGTTAAACTTTTCAAAAGGAGAAAAGCATCTGAGCTTCAAATCCTTTCTTGAACAAAGAGCAACTTGAATTGATATTTCAAAATATATAATTTTCAACTGTATTTAATCGGTTTTTCTCCACATCCCCTGGAACAGTACCTGGCACAAGGGAAGTACTGGCTGTTAGCTCAAATTGCCACATTGCAGGAAGTTCTCTGTCGAAGGTGTGGGTGAGTCCAATGGGAATGAAACAAGTGCTGAGGACATGTGAGTCACTGTCCCTCAGATAGCCATGTGGGCCCACTCTGGGTTAGGGACCACACTGGGCACTGGAATGGGGATCCCTGGTATTGTTAGAGGTCCCCTTTCCACCCACACCCCAAAAAGTACATTTTGAAGGTAACTCTTCGTTCTCTGGAAATTATATATGACAGAAGAGAAAATCTCCCTTAAGCAAGGAGATGGGAACATAAACATGAACTTGGGGTCCTGGGATGGCCTGTTGCTTCGATGCCAAGCACTTCCTGGGCAGAATGACCAGGACCAGACTGGGCCAGGGAAGTTGCGTGTAGGGGGCTGCCCCCCAAGTCTCCCCTCCGTCCCGTAGAGCAGCCACATTGCAAGAGGTTATCTGTTGACGATACTTGGGACCCCTGAACTTGGGCTTCTATTTTAAACTAGACCTGGCCTCTCCCCAAGCGCCAGTGGTATAATCTCCCTGCCACCACTACCTGTCAGTCAAAAACATGTTATCAAATTTTACATAGAAACATTTCATTAGTTCATCGTGCTAAAATCATCATTAAAAAAGTTACAAATAACATTTAATGTCCCAAGGAAAGTAACTGAGCCCTTGGTTCCCATTCTAGATTTTACTTGGAATTTACTATCTGATCAACTCAGTTTCAAATCTCAGTTCCACCACTGACTAATTTCAACCTTGGGCAAATTACTTAATTTCTTACAGTCTTCATTTCCTCATCTGTGAGAGGGAGCTAATAACACCCACCTTTACCGTTGTGTTAAGGATGAAATGAACTGGTGTATGTAAAGTCATTAAATGGTATCTAGTATACCTAAAAGGTGATCAACATATATTATTATTAGTGATCTGTGTGATGTGGGGCAAATAATCTGATTGTTAAATGTCACGTTTGCGGCAAACCTACCTATTTCATAACACAGCTGAGAAGATCAAATCAAAGGATGAGAGCTGAAGTGCTCTGAAAAGTGCTGTGTGAGCTTTAGGGTCGTGAAGTCAGACGTGGGGACTGTTACAGCGGGGGCTGCCCAGTGGGAGACGGGAAAGAGCCAAAGCGTAGAAGAATGCTGGGGCCGCGACCTTGACATAGTAAAGCCCCCCTTTATTTCACTTCTGAATTTAAAAATATCAGTAGAATCACTGGGCACATATTTTTCATCAACTTACAAACAGGCTTTCACACCCACAAATGTTAGTTAAACACTTGTGAAAGTAGGAGAGTTAGGAATATTCCACCAATGTAACACATGAGATTGCATTCACAACTCCTCTACCATTGACTAATATTCCTTGTCCAGGGCATTATCTTGAGGTTTTTGGAGGCCTCTCTAGGCTTAATAGAAAGTGCCGCAATTGATTAGTTTTGTCTGTTATGGGCATGGGAATGTGAGATGATAGCAATGCCTATACTTATATAACTGATAAATGGATGCTCTTGGTGAAAAGAATTTCTAAATTGAATTCATTCTCACACGCACATGACCCAGAATGGCACATTTACTGGGGAAAAACACTAATTTGAGGACTGTGACAGATTGTGTTTTCCAAACATGGTTACAGGAGCTCCTATCTCACGTGCTCTGCAATGTAACCTTGCCACTCCCTACCCGCCAAGAAGAGGGACAGTGTAATACTCCTCCCCTTGAACTCGGACTGGCCTGAGTGAGTTGATCATAACCAACTGGATATAGCAGAAGCAATACCACGTGACTTCTGAAGCTAGATAGGAGAGAAAAATACACCTTCAGTCTGGTTGTCTTGGCACACTTGTCCTCAGAAGCTAACACCATGCTGTGAGAAACTCAAGCCACATGGAGAGGTTGTGTGCAGGCACAATGGTTGGCAGTCCCAGCTGAACCATGCCTTCCAGTCCTGGAGCCTCCAGAGGATTCCAGCCCCTGGGCAGTTGTCATTTCCAGCTGTTCCAGTCTTCTCAGAAGGGTCTCAGACACTGTGGAGCAGACACAAGCCATCTCCCCTGTGCCCATCTGATCTCCTGACCTAAGAATCTGTGAGCGTAATAAGATCACGCAACAGTGCAGCACTACTAGATTTTGGGGTGCTTTCTTACACAGTAAGACTCAACCAAAAAAAGCATCCCAAACACCAAGGACAGGTGAAGTTGGTGGGTCTGCTTTCTCCTTTGTCATGATTGTGAGACTCTTAACAGGCCAATGGTCCTGCTATCACAGCACAAAAATGTGGTCAGAAACCAGTGGAAACAAAGCTTCCATGAAACAACCGTCATGAAAAGCAAACACCTTGCTACTCTTAACTGGCCTTTCTGTCAGCTGGAGAGCACACTCGGAATCGCAGAAGACAAGCTTTTTGGAAAACACCATTAGCCCACACCCACAAATCCTAGATAGAGCTTTCACAGTTGGTGAGCACCAAACCAAAGCACCCCAGAGTCCCCAGAGGACAAGCAGACGGACAGGAGACATGCTCTTGCTGGCAATGACCGCATCTCTTTTGTATGACGACAAGCCAAGTTTGTGAGAATGCTCCACACTCTGATAATAGGGACCTAGAAGAGTTCTGAGCCTTCTGGAAGTATATGCTGTATGCCCTGCCCATGAGGCCCAGGACCAGGGTCTCTACCTGGTCCCATCACAGCTCCCCTTCTGTGAATGTGCTCAGTGGGAGCATGGAGTGGGGGGCGGGGGGAGGGCGGTTCAGGGCTTAGAGGTTTTGTTGACTCTATTTCCTGAAGGAAAATAACTTCTTTCTGTATTCAAGCTAATTTGGTGAACCCTTCCCTGGCTACCTGCCCACTGAACTTTTGTAGCAATGGGAGATAAAATGCTTTTTAATATTTAAATCAACTTTTATTCAAAGTGACCTCCCACATGCTGCTGGTATCCACCCTGACTCTCCTGGGTGCTTTCTCACCTTCAACCTCTAGCAGGGGTGATCAACCCACAGCCCAGGGGCCACATGTGGCCCAGGATGGCTATGAATGTGGCCCAACACAAAATCGTAAATTTACTTAAAACATTATGAGATTTTTTTGGTGATTACATGTTGCAATGTATTTAATGTGTGGCCCAAGACAACTCTTCTTCTTCCAGTGTGGTGCAGAGATGCCAAAAGGTTGGACACCTAGGCTTGAAGAGAGGTCATAATTAGGTATTCACTAGGTGTGAAAGTCACTTACCACCTGCAACATGAAGGTAATCACGCCTCAGCTGACGAAGGAGGTCACAGCATTGGAAAGCACTCTGCCATGCAACTAGATTTCCTTCCCCTTTTCCTAAAATTGTTTATCAGACTTCCACTATGTGCTGGGCACAGGGCTAGATGCTGGATAAAGGTTAACGAAAAAGGCAATCCCTGCCTTCTAGGAGTTCCCAGGGAAGCAGGAGAGATGGAAAATAAACAGGCTATTCACACAGAGTGCGGTAAGTGCCATAAATAGGGTGCTATAGGAATGCCGGTAAAAGCTCCCCAACCAGACATTGGAGGCTCAGGAAAAGCTTCCTGGAGAAGATAATGTTGAAGTTGAGACCTGGGGAATGAGTAGGAGTTGGGGAATAGGGTAGAGGGTGCGGTGTCAGGGGAAGGTGAGGCAGGCAGCCAGGAGAGCAGGAACGAAGGCCTGGAGACATGAGAGCACAGAATTTCCAGAGAACTGCAGATGGGTCCACATGGCTGAAGCATCGACCACAGGCAGAAGGAGAGGGAGAGGAGTTGCTGGGGTAGGCAGCAGGCAGCTTGCATGACCTTGTAGGCTACATAAAGGCATGTGGACTTCAGCATTTGAAAGGGCACTTAGCTGATGTGGGAAAAGGAGCAAGGGGCCAGAATGAAGGCCAGAGGGCACGAGGGGGGTTGCGGGGGTGCAGTGACTCCGTGCTTGATGGCTGTTGTTACTCATGTCCACCCTCTTCTGCTGGGGTTTGGGATGTGAAAACACACGGAGAGTGTCTCTTACTCACAGGAATATGTTTACTGGAGGATTCTTCTAAAACTACGGCCAATTCCTATCTAATGAGTCAGCAAGAAATGCAGCAGAAAACAGCTTGGATGGACTCGGGATGGAGGAGGCAGAAGGACACAAGCCCTAAAGCTCGCCTCCCCAGCCTTTGCTTTTGTTCCCTGAGGCAGGGCTCATCCCCTGGAAGCCTGGCCACTTCCTGGGCCTGTGGAACACCCCTGAACAGGAATCTGCTTCTCCAAAATAAGAGCTGAATGTCAAGAGGGAGGAGAAAAGTGAAATTTCAGAGTTGGGCCCAAACAATTCCAACCTAATTTTCTCAGTGCAATCTGCACCACACCCGGAAGAAAACAGGTCTGACTCACAGAGCACATCAGTGCCGGGGGGCAGGGGAGCTTGGCTGCACGCTGCTGGCCAGCCTCTCAGCACTCCGTCTCCCGATACTCCTGGGGGCACAAGTGTTGGGGTGTCTCTCTGGAAGCCACAAAGGGAGGAAAGGTGGTCCTTGCCCAACCCCACCCTCCATTCCTCCACGGCCCCAGCCACCTCCCTCCTCCTGCCCTGAGCTTTCAACTCCCAAACCTGTAGCCAAGTGAGATCAGGGAGAGCAGCTGAATTATGATCGGGGCCGAGGAGGAAGTTTATGAGCCATTCCAGGGGCCACAGACCTGGGAGTGTCTGCAGCTGATTCAACAAAAAGGGTCACGGGAAGCGAGTGAGACTCAGGTCAAAATTCCACTTCTACCACATGGTAGCTGGGAACCTGGAACAAATTGCCTAATTCTGTTCGGCTTCAGTCGCTTCAACTCTAAAATGAGAATAATAATGCCTCGCTTAGCAGGTTGCTGGAAAGCATGTAGCCCAACACCTGAAACAGAATAGGTGTTTGGGAAACTTGGATTTCCACAGCAGGTATTGCCCACACAACTCAGACAGCCCGTGTCCTACACAGTCTGCGCTGGGCTTCATCCCCCAGCTGGTCTCACAGGCAATGGGAGGGCGGTACCGCGTCACTTGTCCTTTTGTTCCCCGGCATCTCACACTTAATGTGAGATGTGTTACTTGGATGACTGATACACCCAGATACCAAGATCTTGGGGAGGGTACAGACCATAATGCTAAAACTAAGAGTTTCTGGCACCCAAAGCACACAGTATCACCCTTTCGTAAGTAAAACTACAGGGGTATTTGTGGCCAGTCAGTAGAAGAGGCAAAGAACTGGTAAACCATGCAGGACTGAGTTGCACTGCCTGGAGGCATGGCGCCACACTCCAGCGGTGTGACTGTGGGCCAGAAATGGGATTTTATCTGTCAAATGGGAGGATTCAAAGTCCCTACCTCACAGAGTTACTGGGAGCATTTGGAGTACGTGGAAAGCACTTAGAACAATGCCTGGCATTTAAAGATCGGTAAGTACACATTTCATCTCATCATCCCCAAACTCAGGTGAGTTTGCTGGGCTGGACTCCCTTGTTCAATGGCAACATTGGAAACCGCACCCCAGATAAAGACCCTGTCACCTGGAACAGGGTTCCACGCTGGGTGGCAGAGGGGTACAGAGTTGAACCGTCTTTCTGGAAGAGCTCATAAGGAACCATAAAATGCATTGCAAATACTGATGCTATACTTTTTGTTTTTCCAATACTTAAAAATCTAGAAACGATATTTTAAAATAAGTATAGTCCTAGTTCCCACTGATTTGACAACCTACCACGAATTAGATACTGTGTCCACTGCTTTTCACAAGCCCACTCATTCAAGGCTCTCAATGCCCCCACAGAGGTGGAACTATTTTCATTGCCATTTTAAAGAGGAGGAGAATGATGTGCAAAGGTGATTCAGGTGGGACTCAGACTCAGGTGTGTTGGCTCCCAAGCCTGTGCTCTTAACCACTTACAATACACTCTTGGATTGAACGTCCTAAGATGAATAAGATGCCAGTGGCTCAAGGCATCCAGACAAATGCCAGTAATCTCGCTCTCGGATTCTGAGAGTTCGGCCTCCACCCCCTCAAGAGGCATCACGGCATCTCAGCACCGCAGGACACACAGCAGTGCGTTGCCATTTAAGACCTCCCAAAACCACCCTCCTTTCCCTCATTCCCAGTTAACCATGTCAAGCTTACTTATCCTCCTCAGAAGGATCCAGGCCTTGGTCGACCCTGCTAAGATCTGAAGTTACAGCCTTGAGTGTAAGGATGTCAAACCTAGAACACAGAAGTTCTTTTTTCTATCTAGGACATCCAAACAAAATACAATACCCGCCTCCCTCTCAACAACCAAGTTGTTTTCTTTCTGAAATAAAACATGCATTTTATAGTTAAGAAAAAAAGACATCAAGAAATAGTAGCTTATTTTGCTTTAATAACCCAAAGTATTTGCGTGAATGGGACTATGCTGCAAAGCAAGGCAGACATCTGCAGACAAGTACGTCTCACTCTGACGAGAGAGCTGATTGGAAAGAAGGCACCGGAAATTGCATTTGCTGGATTCCATGTAAACAGTAAATGGGGGAAAGGATCACCAAGGAGAAAGAAAGGTGCACTGTCATTTCACTGGCCTATCCTCAGGATGAAAAGTGGCCTCATTAGCTGATGCTCAACCTCTATGTTACATTGTAGTGTCAACAGAACTTGGCACTAAGGAGACAAACCCCCACACAGCAGCATGAAAAGGGGCTGACATTAGCATAAACCCCTGGGTCCTTTTCCCCTCTTTCCCACATGGCTCCCACGGGCATCTCAACTGGCAGTGCTTCGCAAACGCACCATTCACCAAAAACTGGTTAGTGGAAAAACCAAATCCTAAAAAGCCTGGGTGAATACACATTATTTCTAACCATGTTCTTCAATCAAATGACTTGGGAGTCCCGGGGTGGAGAGACGCACTGCCCCTGGCCTGTCTTCTCAGGTGATGACAGTAGGTGCGGAGCGTCCTGTCCTTTCCTGGAGCTGGGAGACCTTCAGAGCAATGGAAACAAGCGGGCCCAACATGACCTGAGAAAGACACAAAGAGAACATTTTCCACCTCTTTCTCTAGACACAGATCCATCGCTCCAGCCCTAACTTTGCCCTGGAGCTCCTAACCTAGCTGGCTGCCTAAGTCCCAAGGGCTCCTCAGACTTTCCCAGTCTAAAAACAAAGGCAGGTGCTTCCCCCACCAGCATTCTCCGTTGCAGTGAATCAACACCACTCTACCATGCAAAGCACAGAAACAACTACGGGTCATTCTTCCCCTTTCCTCTCCCACAAACCCCTTTCCGATCTACCAGCAAGCACAAGTTTTCTTTCTTTTCTTTTTTTTTGTCTTCTACATGTCTCTCGATGGCACCCACTTCTCTCCAGCCCGGTGCCATAGCTGCTGCTAAATCAGTGTTCTGTCCTCCACCTGGAGAGCGGTGCTTCCAGATCCACTCCTTCACCTTCCAAGTCTTTTTCCCAGGCAGAGCCCACAGAGTCTTTTCCAAAGGCAACACTCCCTCTCATCCTCCTCTCACTTAAGGGAAAAAAATTCTCCTGTTGCTTGAATAAATGAATATTTTTAATATAAAAAATGAAAACTGCTTATCTAGTGGAACAGCCCATTTTACAGGTGAGGGAACGGATATCCAGAGAGGTGATCTGACCAAGTGACTCAAGAGCAAGGCCAAAGTAGTACATTTTCTATTGCCCGCTGTCGCTTTCCCTCATCGAAGTCTCCACCAACTGATTATACCTAGGTGAAAACTAGGGGGCCGACTCCCCACGCGGACCGCACCACTTGGCCATTTCCCCTTGGGGCTCCAACAGTCCCAACCAAGTGCTGAGGCTGTGGCCCCGCCGCTCCAGAGTGAGCGGAGGCATCGCCCCAGCGGGAACAGCGGTGCACCTGGGCACTGCGGGCTCCCTGCACCCTTCAGCGCCCTCCCAGCTGCTCAGGACCGTGGTCCAGGAGAAACTTATCTTTCATACATTCTTTGCATCTACCATGTTCCAGGCATTAAGACAGAGAAACACAATTCCTTCCTTTTTCTTCTTGTTCTCTATGATTCTTTGGGTTACCGTGCAGATAGCAATGTCTCTCATTTAAGTTTAGGGAAGCCTACAACACAACAGAGATCGTGGGATGACTGAAGCTGGGGCCTTGCCCCTGGGAAAAATGTGAAGTGAAGGATCCTCTCACCTCCCTGTTTTCGTAATAAAAACAAACAGAAGAGCCCCTCTTTCTCAAAAGCTAACCCTATATGCCAGGCTGGGTGTTCAGAATTCTGCATCGATTGTCTCCTAAAATCCCCATCACAACTCCGTGAAGCAGGCAGTATTCTGGCATTTCAAAGACTGGGACACCGAGGCTCAGAATGTTGACATGAGTACAGCCAAGTGGCAAGCACTGAATTAAAAGAAAGATCTCCCTAACTCCACAGTACATGCCCAAAACCACTGTGCTGGGGGTTTTCGAGTGAGTTTCACGGGATTTTAATTAGGTGTTAGAAGAAGCAAGGCTGTGGGCAAAAATAAGCATGGCAAATGCTATTTAACCAGGTGTCTCTGCTGCAAGCCTTCTCAGAGCCTTTAATTCGTGGTGTGCGCATGAATCACCAAGAAGGGGCCAATGGACAACACTGCCTAGACATCTCTGCTGTGGTGCCCTGGTTGGGGAGCATCCGCCAAGGCGGGGAGTGCACGTGGGAAAATTCGACCCTGTGTGTCACTGCTTCCCCTTGGCTCCTCCACTGGGGTGTCTGTCCTCTAGTTCTCTGGCCTGTGCCTGGCTCCCAGGATCCCGCCATATTCTGATATACTTCTGGAGACTCTTTTGATGAGACTGGGAACCCAAACAACCAGGCTACAAGTCCACTTTTCCATAAAGGCATTTCTTGCTGGGTCATGAAATTCTCTCCCTCACCACCAAATCTAGAACCAGTGAGTGTTCTGTAGGGCAGGCAATCAGACCAAGCAGAGAGGCAAATGATCAGGGACAGACCAGGGTGCCAGCTGAGGGGCTGATTTAAAAACTGGCTATCCTGCCCTGGCTGCTATAGCTCAGTGGATTGAGTGCAGGCTGCGAACCAAAAGATCACTGGTTCAATTCCCAGTCAGAGCACATGCCTGGGTTGCAGGCCAAGTGTCCAGTAGGGGGCACACGAGAGGCAACCACACATTGATGTTTCTCTCCCTCTCTTTCTCCTTCCCTTCCCCTCTTTCTAAAAATAAATAAGTAAAATCTTTTTAAAAAAAAATTAGCTATCCTGAATCTGCCACTTACCAGGCAGGTGAGCCTATTAACTGCTGCTTAACCTTTCTGTGCCTCAGTGTCCTCATCTGCAGTAGGGATAATAATAGAGTCCACCTCATTTGTGACTGAAATGAGTATATTCCTCCAACAGGTTTAGAACAGAGCTTGGCAAGTAGAAATGCTCAGATAATTGCTGGCATTGGCGTCGTTATACCGTACTGAAGGAGACATGCAGGGAAGGGAGCGCGCCTGTTTGATGATTTGAGAAATGGGCTGTAGCAACGCAGGGTTGATGCACTCACTAGCATTCCCTCCGACAGAAAGGACTAGTCGGGCCACAGGGCTTGGGCATTACCTGGGGATCCTGGTAGATCTTGGCGACGTCCTTCTCATAGCTGTCGATGTACAGTCGAATGGTGGCCCCTGCGCTTCCAGTGCCACTCAGTCGAAAGATGATGCGGGAACCGTCTGCAAAGATGAGCCGCAAGCCCTGGAAAAGGTAAGCAGGGATATTTTCCCCTGATATGCTGGAAGGCAGACTGAAGACTAGCCAATTACAAGGGGTCCATTTGGAGATCTAATTTCATCTATACTTGATCTATCAGGAGCTTAGACCTTGATAAATGGCAGCAGCTGAGCCTCGTGAGTCTGTCCTCAGTCAGCCCGTCCACACATCCAAGCAATGGGGGCTGAGCTCATGGGGGAGAGGCATTCGCAGGGTCAGGCGGGAGACTTGGTCCTGGGGAGGCTGGTGACACCAGGCCTGCCCCTCTCCCGGCTTCACTGTGATTTGTGGACTAACCATTCCAGCTTAAAGCTTGATACAGTACATAGATAAGTGAATAAACAAATAAGGCACTAGACGCAGAAATTCGACGGCAGGGAAACGTGGACAGGAAGGGCTGAAACCAGAGCAGAAGAGGTTTCAGGCAGACAAGAGGAAGAACTCTCTGCAAACCACTGGTGGAAAGCCTCCAAAAGACAACAGGAGGCCGCATGTCCCAAACGGCAGAGACCAGCTAGTCCCCACCAACAGGGCAGGATCCAGTGGCCAATCTCCCTCCGAGGCCTAAGGACAAAAAGTGGGTCCATGTGGGTGCCATGCCAAGCCCAGGCCCCTTTCTCCGCTACCCTCTCCTTCTCCTCCCTGGCCACATCCCTCATCCTCAATAATCTTCTTGCTTTAGAGGAAAAGGTAGGGGACGCCTGGGTCAATGCTCTACAGCCAGAGGTGAGAAGGCAGGGCAAGACAGTAATCTAAGGACCATCCATCTTTACGAATTCTTCCATAAAGAGGAGAGTTTTGTACAGAGCCAAGGCTGGCCAGAAGGAAAGACACCACTGCACATGTGCTGTTTGTCACCACACCCCTGCCAGGGTTTGCCATTCAGCAGTGAAGGCAGCAGGTGAAATGCACGCAGAACATTCCCAAGTTAGTCATCATGGCAAGGTACAGTTAATTCCGATTCCCCATGTCCTGCTTTCTAGAAACACACCAGGACTGGTCTCATTCTCCCACAGCTTCAACTTGAAGTTCCTCAGTTCTTTGCACTTGATTGCAGATGCTAAATCTGCTTCAGAAGATTTTTTCTCCTACCTGGTCTTCCATCTCGACACTCAGACTTTCTGGCCCTGGCCAGGTAGCTCAGTTGGTGAGAGTGTCATCCTGATGCCAAGGTCGTGGGTTCGGTCCCCAGTGTACGAGTATCAACCAGTGAGTGCATACATGATTGGAGCAACAAATCAGTGTTTCCCTCTTTGTCTCTCCCATCCCCCCTCTCTCAAATCAACCAATCAGTCCATCCCCAGACTTTCTTATTACAGAACGTGGAGCTGCTGACCTCGTCCTCACAGAGCACAGACCCCGGGCCATGCTCACGGTGACACCCCCGCCCCCTGCACCCCTCTGCTGCCCACCTCCCTCCTAGCAGCTGCTGGAGGCAGGGCAGGGTTGGGGACTTTTCCTAAATGTCCATTCTCTCTGTGAAGGCTCTACTACAAGAACTTCTGCTCTGCTCTGCTCTGCCCTCCCCTGGGCCGCACCCTCCCCTTTTCTACACCCACCCCTCCTCCTTCACCCCAGGCCTCTCTTTTTCTAATTGTCTCGGACATAATTTACAATCGCCTATACTGGACCCAAAGTTCTCACAGATGGCGAAAAGGCGTAAGGAAGAAAAGCCACTGGGTTAGAATTTTGAGAAAGGGAAACACTGCGCACTGAGGGGCGTTGTGACAATGCGCCATCCATGACCTGCTCTCCGGAGAGAGATTTTTAAATGGACCCCGCACCCCAGGTCCTCCAAAGCCTGTCAGATGCCTTGAGAAGAACCAGTCCAAAAATCTGGATGTATCAGGAAAAAACAAACTGGAAAGCTATAACAGAATCTGCAACTTCCTCTATATTATCTGTTTCTAAATTATTACAGATGAGTCCATTCTGTGATAACAACAACAGAACCAGAGCAGAGAGGACCGTGCGCCCTGCAGGTTTGTGAGAAGCCTGGAGAAGGGCTGACGCAGCCGGTGGCCTTGGCGCTCTGCAAGTTCACAGCAAGTCTCCATCCGGACCTGGTCCAGGGCCTCAGCCGTGAAGTTAGGGTTGGCTGTAAGTCACAAGCTGCAGATAATAACAGTTAACGCTTCTGTGAATGGCTTATCTATTTCTGCTTCTCTGTTTTAATCCTTATCTGAGGATATGTTTATTGATTTTAGAGAGAGAAGAGGGAGAGAGAAAGAGACAGAAAGAGAGAGAAAGACAGAGACAGAGAAACATCGATCAGTTGACTCCCATCCAGGCCCTGACCTGAGATTGAACCCTCAACCTAGCTGTGTGCCCTGACTGGGAATTGAACCCATAACCTTTTGGCGTTTGGGGTGATGCTCCAACCAGCTGAGCCATCCTGCCAGGGCTATTTTTTCTTCCTTCCTTCCTTCCTTCTTTCCTTCCTTCCTTCCTTCCTTCCTTCCTTCCTTCTTTTTTTTTTGGAAGTTAAAATTATTAGTGTATAATGACGCCTCTCACACTGGCTTTCTGCTATAACCTCGCGAGAGAGAAGTGGGAGGTTGGGACCTAAAGCAGCAGCTCTTTTTCTCTAGATTCTGGGGATCCCTTCTGCACACTCAAACACAACATCTTGCATGTGATGCATGGGCATCCAAACTTTTGGGGTCTCTGGACCACACTGGAAGAGGAAGAGTTGTCTTGGGCCACATATTAAATACACTGCAACACGTGATCACAAAACGTATCTCACAATGTTTTAAGTAAATGTACGATTTTGTGTTGGGCCGCATTCACAGCCATTCTGAGCAGTGTGTGGCCCACAGGCCGCAGGTGGGACACCCCTGTGAGGGTATAAAAATCCCTCTGGAGTCTAGGCTAAGAACTGCAGAATGAGGGCGTAGGGAGTGCAAGGAACCAGGGCATCAACCATTTCCCCATGAGTACATGTGCAAGTCATGCGTGATTTGGCAGAAAGCCAGCTGAGAACAGCTACCCTGGCAAAACAGGGCAGCAAGCGAGAAATGACCACAAGGCCTTTGTCTTTTTCTCCTTGATATTTCAGAGGTGAAGCTCTGAGGAGTCTCTCCCACACCCACATAAATCTGTTCCTACCTGATTTCTTGAAATGCTTCCATCCACTGGATCACTGTATTCAAAGTTATCAACCTTCTCCACGGTGTAAACTTTGTCACCCACTGAGAACTGTTTCCCCACGAAGGAGCGGTCGGGGATCAGGGCCTCCAAGTCTTTCATCATTTTGTTTGCTCCCTCGGCCTCCACCTCCTCATAGTCATACCTGGAAGAAGTCACAGAGCTGAGACCCACAGGCCGACTTCAGATCCCACCAACGCGTATCAGCACTTTCTTCATCATTTGTTTGGCCCTCTCCCAAGACCAGCTAACTTCAGAAGAAGCTGGCAAAAAGATGGCCTGCCAGTCCCTGGGGATGGAGCAGGCCAAGGATAAAAGGAAGGGATTGGAGGATTTCGGGGAAGGGTTAGGAGATTCTGAATAAGCAGAAAAATCCCATCTTGGCTTTTCTACAGAATAAAGCCCTACGAAGCTTCAAAGGCTTTTGAGAGATACTATCTAACATTTAACCATCACATCCTGAGGAGGTAGAATTAAAAGCAGTGCTATCTCTTGGGAACTCTGCACAAAGGAGCACATGACTCAGGCAACTTCTCTTTCAGACTCCCAGAGCTTCTGTGGGTAAGTGCTGGCACCGTTCCCAGGCAGGGACCTGCCTGAGGCGGCTGAGCTTTTGGCAAAGGAGAGTCCCCGTCTCCACAGGAGCTTCCTAAAGTAAGGCCAAGTCATCACTGGCCAGATGAAGGAGCCAAACTCTAAGTCTTTACATCTGAGACACCTCTGTTCTTTCAGTGACAGGCGATTTTAATCCAAACTGCTTTGGGTTCACCCTGACAGAGGCAGCCTGGTGCAGTTGCAAAAGGAACAAGAAAAAAATAAGTGCATCAGAAATGAAAGTCCCTGACTACTGTTCTTCTTCTGAGAACTATTCTTGACTTCTTTCTCAGGAGGTTAAAGACTCTTCCAGGATGCTTTTCTTGACCTAGCGGGACATACCTTCTTGAGAGAGTTTTTTTATAGAGGCTCAGGATAGCAGAGTCTGTATTTATTTGCAATAGCGGAACAAATATGATATGTGCAACATGACACCTCTGAGACATGAGAAATACCAGGGAATGGAGGCCGACCCATTCTGGCTCCAGGATTCTATGAATCAAGGACAGCAGTCCCCTTCATCTTGAAGTCAGTTCTTTCCCCCAGTTAAAATGATAAAGAGCCAGAAATTACAACCAGGTGTTTGTGCTTTACATCTGTGACCTCTGGGTGTTCAGGGGAAATGTTCTATAAATCCTAGGCACAGAGGGGTATAATGGAAAGAATCTGGGCTTTGGAATCAGACAGAACAAGGTATGAATCCAGCCTCTATTGCTTACTGACTGTGCGGCTGACTATGGGCAAGTCGCTTCATCTCGCAGGATCTCAGCTGTCTTATGAATAACTGCTCTGAGGTCGACGTGAAGCAATGTGTGCGAACGTGCCTAGCACTTCTGTTCCATCAACAGAGGGAATAATGAAGACTTGACCAGCAATAAATGCAGGTTCTAAGAATTTATGTGCAACATTCATCGCAATACTTGCTTAGCAGTTATTTGAAATTAATACAAACTGTAAAAATAGTTTTAGATGGAGACCTTTAACTCATTCAAGAGTGCCCCTTTCTCTGAACAACCCCTCCTAACATCACTCCACCTTGGCAACTGATTCCCTGTTAACGCTTTCATTTGTCCACTCAAAGCCTGTCCGCAGTGTCAGCTACGAGTTAGGTGTTGGTGATGCCACCGAGCGCAAGGACAGAAGTGGTTCTGCTTTCATGACTCTCTGAGCTCTAGAGGGTTCACGACTGCTGTTCTGAATTACCAGGTTTTCCTGGTTCTTAGAAAGTACGGACTCTTGCCTTGGCTCCCAGGGCTACCATGTGGCAGTTATTACTCACACCGTCCACAAAAGAATTAACTCGAAGGAGGGAGAGAACAACGGACTTGTCCAAAGTTGAGAAAAGAATACTCATGAAGGAGGACAAGGTACTTAAGATCGAATTCTTTCTTGGCAATCCAGAGATCATGGACTATTAAATCTGTGATATATTTTTTCAGTTCCCTATTTGAACTCACCTATTTTATAGGAAAGGCAACTGAGGTCCAGAGAAATTACAGCTATATAGTTTTTACAGATACACAATTTACCTAATATATTTTTTCTTGTATTTCCTTTCCTTAATTAGGATACTGAGGTCCGGGAGAAATCTTACACTTAGATTTTTACACTTATTGGGGGGGAAAGGCAAATTGAAATTAATGAAAACCACTACTGGTAAAAAAAAAAGAAAGTACTTAAAAAATAGAGGTGTGCGTGGCGGAGAAGAAGCACTAAGTACTCGAAGCACCTTGCTCACTGCCGAGCCACCAGTGCCTGGCGGAACACAGGCACACAATCAGCGTTTGCTGCGTTGATGAATGAGCGTTGACGACGCATTGACAAGCACACGGACTTTGGGGACCTATTTTAAGGAGTCAGAAAAGTTAATCTGGACTAAACATAGTCATTTCCATAATTTCAGAAAAAAAAGTTTCCATACTTTTAGTGCCCCAGAGTTTACAATGCATTTTTGGGTTCATATTTCATTTAATTCACTCAATAGGTGGTGATTTCCGCTTCTACAAATGAGAAAATTGAGTACAGAGAGAGGTTAAAGGACTTCCCAATCTACGGAGGGGCAGAAATGAAATTTGAATCCATTCCTCTGAATCTAAATCCAGTGCTGTTATCATGTCCACCTGATGGGTACATTTAAAAGGTTTAAAAAACATTTATTCTTTTGAATAATGTTAACTAAACTTTGTAAGCCTTGTTCTTTATGGATGACATAAAAGCTGACTTCCTCATGACCCCAACTTGATTATTTAAAAATCCCCACTTGGCAGAGGCTGGGTGAACCAAAGTTTTATTGTCAGTTAAGACAGGAAAGAACTGGCGTGCACCAGAGTTCTTTCTGCCCACTTCCCCATCCTGCCTCATACCCAAACCCGGCTGGGGCTTACCTAGTGAAGAAATTCCGGCCATACTTTTGCCAGTGATCTTTGAGAATGTCCTCCACACTCTGTTTACGAGTGGCTAGAATGGACAGCCAAGCTAGGACAGCCCAGAGTCCGTCTTTCTCACGAATGTGGTCAGAACCTGGTGGGGGAAGAGCAAGCAGCTGTGAGAAATGTGATTTCTCCAAAATACTTTGGAATAAACTCAACAGTAAGCATGTAGATCCAGCCAAACAAGTCATAACACTTTACTGAGGAACTTGAATACAAGGAAAGAATCATACACTAAATAAAGCAATAGAATATTGCAAAGAAGTCGATGCTTCCCAAAGTAATTTAAAATTTTAAGGCAAATGCCAATTAAAATGTCAGTGGACTAATTTGGTGCAACTTGATATATCAGTGATAAAGTATTAATGTGAGTGGGGGAAAATAAATCTTAAATAAACAAACATCAGAGAATATGACCATTATAAATTTTAATAATTAAAATAAGCTAGTAGCATAATGGAACAAAATGAAGCACCTATAAGGAGACCTAAACTCATATGAGACTTGAGTATATGAAAAAGATGCCACTTCAAGGCTGTAGGAAAAGAATGAACTGCTTTTTAAATAATATTTGGTTAACTAAATAGTTGGAAAAAAATTCAGGTTTTTTTCTCTAGACAGCACACAAAAATAATCTAGATAGATGACATATTCAAATGTAAAAATTGGAAACCTTTAAATATTAAAATTATATATATAAATGCTTTTTTACAAATCTTAGATGTGATTAATGCAAATAAATTCAGAATTCACAAAGGAAAAAAAACAATGTATTTGTCTTCTTAAAAATTAACATTTCTGGACAATGAGGGGGATTGACTGTGGGAGTGGAGGAGGGGGGAGGGGTGACCAATGAGGAAAAGGCAGGACCACTGTAACTAAACAATAAACATATAAATAAATAAATAGCATTTCTATCAGCAAAGTTACTACAGATAAAATAAAAGGTCATTTGCAAACTTTAAAAAACACATCTAGTAAACCTTTAATATCCTCAGTATAGAAAAAAATTTTTATCTATTAACTAGAAAAAAGCAAAACCTCAATAGAAAAACAGGCCAAGGATATAAATATGCAATTCACTAAAGAAAAAAATGCAGGGTTCCCAATTAATATAATAAACATCTGGCACTGTTTTTGAGAAGATAAAGTTAAAACCACAATAAGAAACTGCTACTTGCTTGACAAACGGCCACAGATTTAAAAATGATGACACCTAGTATCCAGCGAGGAGCAAGGGAAATGGGCTTCCCTCATGCTGCTCCTGGGAGGGCACAGTCCTCCTGGAGAGCAATCTGGCAAAAATTACTAAAGCCTTGAAAATGGACCTTCTTGCCCATCCACCTCCTCCAGTTTCAAGACATCTTTCTTCAATCAACAGCAACTTGGTTAAATAAGCTATGGCACATCTGCCTTCTGCTAAGTTCCTTGCTAAAATCTTTACCCAAAATAACAAATGGACTCCTTTAGGTGTGCTCATATGCATGGAGACCCTTTATTAAGAGCCTGATGTGGAACAGAAGTCTCATTTTCTGCCATTAACTTCCTTATTCTAAAAAAATAGCAGATGATGTTGAACTCTACTTTCTGATTTTGAATAGGACTCCATACAATCTCTTTCTAATAGTGCTTTGCATATTATCATGCCTTGAATTGTTTATGTGCCTGTTTTTCTTGACTCTCCACTGGGTCTTATTTCTCTTAGAAATGCCAAAGTACCTAGCACAACGCGAACCAGGTAGCAGGCACTCTTCCCTCTTCATCCTTCTATACCCAGCTCAAGCAGCCTCTTATCTTTGAGACTAGCTCCCAACTTCCCTAGGCAGTTATGAGCTACTTTCTCTCTTTTCCTATAATGACCTGCTCAAAATAGCTGGTAAAATTCTATTCTCCTTGAGCCTCAGTCATTCATTTATGAGCCTTTCACCCCATCAACCAAGTATTTCTTGGAAGCACCTCTTATTTTTATCTTTGTAACTAAGTCTGCTAATTAACATTGTGCATGGAATATGGTATAGATAGCTAATTGTGAAGAAGTTCATGAATAAGCTAATCAATTAATCTACTCCAACATTTTTTCTATTGATTCATAAAAACACACCAACTTTTTCTTTCAAAAGATTTTCTTTTTAATAAGTTACTGATTTCAGAAATAACAGTTCTTAAAACCTGAATGCTGGCAAAACTAGAGATATTAAGCTAGATTTTTAGTGTTTAATGTAACATATTTTGGAAATGTTTACTTAATTTTATTATCTATGGATTTTTATTTGCTTTTACTACTATTTCAAGGAAGAAAAAGTTAGCTCTCTGACTCTTTGAGATTTTGCAAAGGATGATATGTTTCGGCAAGAGTTCGTCCTGAGAAACAAGACCCTGGCAGCTTCCCCGCTATACTCAGAATTCATCACAGAAGCATGTAAGTTGAAATTATTTGTCTGTGCACCCTTGAGGTTTTTTTTCTTCCTTTCTTCCTTCCTTTTTATTTATTTATTTATTTTTGTTTTAGGCTAACCTGAAAGTATAGGGGTGATGTTCCTTTTTGCTTTTCCTGCTCTAAATAAAGAATTTAGCTTTCTTTTATGTGAAAATAAAAATAAAATCTAAAAATCATAACCAACTCTGATCAAGTTACTTGAAGATAATTCAATCACACATCTAACATTGTAAACAAAATATCTGCCTTGGATAACATAAACAAATATTCTACCTATTTGCATGATCCTCGATCTCTTGGAAATTCTGATTAATCTCATTAATCACTTTGGATATATCAAAACTCTAACTCTGACTAATACTCAGGAAGTCTGGGTAAATTGCATTTTCTTTAGAGTTCACATGAATGATGACAAGTTACTAGTGAAAGAAGGGCAATGATATGTGTGACTCTAAAGCTATTATTATTTATACAGTTGTGGCAGTTGTGGTTCAATGGGAGATGCTTTACACTTGAGTCAGAAGACCTAAATCTGAGACTCTTGTTATCTAGAAGCTGTTGAAATTTGGACAAGTCACTTAACTTTTTGGAGCCTCAGTTTCTCCAACTGTAAAATGGGGATAAAGCCACTTTTCACACACAATTGTAAGACATTAGTCTGATAGAGAGTGGAAATATTTTGTAAACTGTTAAGTACCATATAAATATAAGATACCATTATGAATAAGAGAACAAATAAAAAAACTCTTAGAAAAAATTTAAGTTTTCCACTACCTGATTAAGTTTCCAAAAATAATGTCCTTTAACTGTACATATTGGGGAAGAAAATGAAAGAATACAATCCAATGTGCTCTTTTCTCTGGGCACTGGGATTGCAATGTTTTTCTCCTCTTCCTTACCTAATTCTCCTATTGTAAATGCACATTACTGATATGCCTTTTTAACGTAGGAAACAAAGTAAATGAAGCCAAGCTCACTTAGCTGTGGGAAGGGAGAGCACCGCCAGCAGCACCGCGGCCGCGGCCCGCACAAAGGTGGCTGCGGGTTTTGTATGTCTCTCTTCACTCTTGGTCCAGCTTGGGGACCAACTGAGCACATGGGACTTCTGCTCTTTCAGCATCTCCAACCACCTGTCACTTTACTTCGGCCTCATCAGCACCTTGTGATAAGTATAAACTCAGCTCAGTCAGGGCATACGCTGGGCCTCAGCCAAGAAAAATGTCAACCCTTGCAGAGGGAGCCAAGGGCTAAGGGTTTGGGGATTAGGTTCCATGGACAAGTCTGGGCATCGCAGGAAAGACCCGGCTCCTGCCCTTTCTAGGCAACAGGCCTGCAGATGGGGATGTGGCAGCTAAAAGAGCTACATGGAGTCCTCTGAAAGCTGTAGCGTCTTTCTGTCTTTCTCTGTCTCTCTCTGTTTCTCCGCCCATTTCTCTCTCTCCCAAAGTCTCCCACACACACTGTTCTCTCTGCCTGGAAATTTGTACCCCACATATACCTGGCTAACATCTGCGCTTACTTCAAATTTCACTGTCCATGCAGGATGCCTTCCTTCTCACCCTTTGTGCTCACCCCTATGCTATCACAGCCTGTGTCTTCCTACCCCACCCTAGACTATGAGTTGTGTCCCTGGCCGGTACGTGGCGTACAGTCAGCTCTTGATAACATTTTACCCAAAGAATGCTCAGACCCCAGTAGACTTGGTGGGAGGTTCAGTGACCTGCTGGGCCCACAATCCTGTCCTCTTTGGTTTTTACTGCACAAAGGACTTCACTCTGAAAGGCCAGGTAAGGTCCTCAGGAAGCCTTTTCCAGATTGCATCAGCCCTCAGGGGCTCCCCCCACACACACACCCACGCTCAGACTTTCCATTTAGCAATGAATCCCCCGCTGCCTCGGGACCGCCCCTGGAACATTGCTTCCTTGGAAGAAAGGCAGTAAGCTGATGGGCAGGAAGTGTGTCTTAACCCAATCTCCACCTTACACTCAACAAATGCGAGTTAGTGCCGTGCATGTTCCAAGCACGTGAGACCATGCTGAGACTAGTAACACATATTCCCTACCCTCACAGCTGAGCACACATACAGATGAGGGAGAGATATGTGCAGGTAACAGTTTAACTTGTTATAATTAGGGTATTAGCCTCGTTCCATTGGGGTATTCCCTCTGGGAAATCTCCAGAGATGGCGGGGTGGCTTTACCTACAAGAAAATGTACTTAAGAGATAAGCAAATGAAAATGGGCAGTGAACTAGGTAGAAAATCTGATCCTCTGCACCACAGAAACAAGTTAGGTGCCCTGAGGATGCAGCTCCCAGGGCACCCTGTACTTCGCCTCCTATCACTTAGCACACTTGGAATAACCAGCCAGGATTTGACTTCCCTCCCCAAATATGGACCCTAGAGAGCCCTCACCGGGACAACACTGTGTACCCAGAGCGTAACCCTGTGTCTGGGACTCAGTCGGAGCTCAATAACCATCTGAGCAATGCACTGATGAAAAGAGATACAAATATGAAGGTCTTTCATAGAGGTTAAAACTTAAAGAAATTTGCAAAGCATGAATGCTGCCCTTCTTCAAGTTAGTGCTCCTATATGATACATCATCACTGGAGCCTTTTAAAGATGGGACAGGGAAAATTGTTGCTAACTTCTAGACCTGATCGGGTCATAATTCACTGGCATGTTTCCACAGGATGTTAAGTTGATCTTCAACCTGGTTCCCTCTGCTTTTTTCTCAAAGCCCCATTTTCCTGAGGAAGGGTTTCAGAAAAAATGATATTCTTTTTTCTTTTCCTTTCTTTTCTTCTCTATTCTATTCTATTCTATTCTATTCTATTCTATTCTTCTATTCTATTCTAGGCTTCACTTTATTTCCTTCCCAATTTCCCAATAAGTTCAAGGCGAGACAGAACTGACCTCCTCTATTGTGTATAAACATGTACATCATCACCCAGTTAGGGGGAAAAACAACTTTGCACCATGAGATCAACCAAAAATAACAGGTTCATGCTGTCTAGTACTAGTGCACATCTCTGAGTCCTTAACAAAAAAATACCTTTATACCTGGTGTTTGTAATGCTGACGTCAGAGGAAGTGTCCCAGACTTGGTGGCTACGATAATCACGTGAGATAGCTGCTGTTTCTTCAACATAAACAGACTAATGTCTAGTTGGTGACATTAGTAATATTGTGGCTTGGCTTTTAAATGCTAGTGGTTCGTTTTATTTGGTGAGCCAGTTCTCCTGAAGTCTGATTGACTCCTCTGCACCTCTTCCCAAGTCAACTTTCCTTTTGCTTTTGTAAGAGCTCATCTCTTCTCACAAAGACCTTGGGTCCCAGCTCAGGACTTTGGAATGTGAGTGATGGTGAGCGACGGTGAGTCCCCATCATTGCTGACATCATTGTGAAGTGCCAAGACAGAGAGGTGTTTCCAAGTTCCTTAGTCGTCATTGAACTCAGAACACTCTCCTACAACTAGTATCCTTCCAAACACCCTGGGAAGCCTTGTTCTAGACTTTCCCCTTTCATTAGCCTCAGCATTTGAAATATGTACATGGGATTAGAAAACAAGGGTTTAGACATGGTATCTGCCTCCAAAGACCGCTTCATGCATGAAGAAGAATGACTGGTATCAAGCTTGCACTGGGTAACACTAGGGGGGATTGCACGGGAGACCACCTCACAGGTTTGTTGGGGATCCATCCAGTGTCCTGTGGAGTGATGGAGCACTGTCCGTATTTTATGAGGTAGGAAAGGACTAAGCAGTGCCCTTGTATTCTCTGACTAAACACGTAGAACCTTGGGAAATCACCTAGCCTTCTTTGTGGATGCTGTTCAATGTCAGAACTCATCATCTTTCTTAATACCTTTCAGTTCTATCAAGTAAATTCATTATTAAGAGGTATTGCCACAACCTGGAAGATATTCATTTCCTTTGAACTTTGTAAACAGATGTCTCAAAATTTCCACCCTACCCTAGGACTTGTGGGAAAAGAAACAAAATCAGCATACTGTTCTGTTTAACCTCACATAAACTATAACTCAATGGCAAGACCCACAGAACGCTAGATTTTGATGTTTTTTGTGCTAAAGAATGGAGGTAGAGTACTTCAGTACTTTACTGAAAGACAAAGAAGATTGGTCCTCTTATTTCAAAATATTGATTAGAGAGAATAGGTGGAGAAGACGTACACCCACTGAAGCACCTGGCAACCTAGCTGGAGCCCAACACCTGGAAAAGGGCCACACGCCTAACTGGAAAGAAGGAGATTGGTATAGGTAGGATGGGATGGTAGCGGTCGTCATAAGAGGTGGGAATTTGAGTCAGTATTGGACAGGCACACAGGAGGGAGAGCACAGAAAGTGGAGCCTGGGGGTGTGGGGACATTCCCCAAGCACATCACATCGCACTCCTTCATGGGACCACAATTTACACAAACATCCTCATGGTCAAGAACGTAGTTTTAATTTCTTGATCACCTAGCAACTGAGTTCCACCCTAATGGTCTCCCTTCATTTAACCTCAATAAATCACAACTCTTTGCTACAAAAAGCCTAGGCCTATTAAAGAGAATGATTTAATGCTGTGCTGAAACCTTCCCTTAAATAAAAATGAAAAACTGACTCGCTCCACCATATTTCTTCCCAGAAATGAAAACATTTATAAAGGTTTCCTTGACCACTGAGTGAAGAAAAATATATTTATCACTGTTTAGTCCCCACAGACTCGATAACCAGGCTGCCAAGGAGGCCCCCAAACTTCCTGTCTCGGTAGATGTGATCCTCCTGAAAGTAAAATTAGCCCTCCTTGGCTGAACGTGCTTGCTGCTTTTCAAATGTGTATACTTCATCAGGGTTGTTATAAATAAATCGTATCTTGATTTAGGACACATCAGCTACCGTTGCTATTTCAGGGCGGCCCTAGCAGTCTAAGCTTTCACTGCAGGTAGTGTTTACAGGAAAAGCAGGAGCGCAGGGCTGCTGCGCACTTACCGGTGCCGAAGCTCTCCTCCCCACAAAGGGACAGTTTGCCTGCATCCATCAAATTCCCAAAAAACTTCCAACCAGTGGGGGTCTCATACAAAGCGATCTTTGTAGCATTAGCCACCCTTCAAAGGCATGAAATCAAAGTTACATCACAGCAGGACTGTCAGCGCAGCCATGTGAGGGATGGAAAATAGCGACCATTATTGTAATCAAGGGGCCCGTTTAGCATTGCTCAGAGGTATACACAATTCTAACGTTGGTGGAAAATCATAAGAGAAAACTTGTGCACAATGGGCTATTCTATGTGGACTCAGAGGAGGGAGCAGAAGAGGAAGAAGAAAGAATTAATTCAGCTCACTGACTTGAATATCTTAGAAGCAGCAACAGCAGCAAAACGTACAAGGCTGTTCTGGGGCTACTTCAACGCGAGTGTCTGGGATACAGTCAGTGTCTGTAAGCTTTCCGAAAAGAACAAAAGAATGATGTTTTGAGGTACTTACACTCACAAAATCATAAAATACGGGGTCTAGGAGGTCAGTATTTTACAGAGGAAACAGGGTGCGGAATGTTAGGTGACCAGTCCAAGGTCGCAGAGCCAGGATGACCAGCCGCCTGCTATTCCGCTGCCCCGTCGCTGTTCCCTTCCTTTCACCAGAGGCCCGGCAAGGACGGTGCCCAGTGGGCTGCACCAGCTCATCCACACTGGCGCACGGTCCCCGGCCCCGTCCGCACATCTTTCATGTCTCCCTACATATCTTTAGATCATTTAGGAACTTCTCTAAGTGACTTTTCTTTTAGATGTTTTGCCCTTTCCAGAATGCCTGCCTTATTGCTAGCAGAACACTGTCATGTTTCGATTCTAACGTTTGAGGAAAAATAATCAATGATTTTGAAAACCATGAAAGTACAATAAACTTTTACCTGGGTAATGAGGTATTTCCATTGTGATTCTATATGTGGATTATCAATCTTTTCAAAAAGCAGAATTACACTGATCTTGGATGACACAGAAGCCATTTCAGGACCTGACAGGTACAACGTACAAGGCCACTAACCAGCTCATGACTTTGGGTACAGGACGCAGAGGCAGAAGCCCCGGGTTCTGATTCTAGCTCTGATTTAGCGCGGGATCCCAGACAAGACAGCTAACTTTCCTTTCGCTTCCCTCTTCTTGAAAATCAGGATCACTGTGAGGGTCAACTGAGATGGGGAACGTGAAAAGGCACCGTGTAAACTATGTACCACTATGTAAACATGGGACATTATTTTTATGTTAGCTGAAGTAGGCTCTCTTCTGTAACACACACACACACACAAACAACAGGAAGCTACTACATGGCCCAGTGTCAGGAGCAAAGATTACAGGTTCAAATTCCGACTCAGCCATTGACTAGCTGGGTGATCTTGGGCAACTTACTCAACGTCTTTGCCCCTTTTGTTTGCCCGCCTGCAAAGTGGGGTTTACATAGCATTTACCCCATGGGGTTGGTCTGGGAATTAATGACTTAAAACATATCAAGTACTTAGTGTCTAGTTATTACTATCAGAGCCTAGATACGTATGTTCTGCTTTCCTACCTGTCTTCACTTGCTCTTTATCCACTCATTCAGCAAACATTTAATGGGTACCTAACATGTGCTCCCTGCTATTTATCACTGATATTTTTTCGGTTGTTTTAGATGTGAACTTAGAAGCCACCATAAAGCCTTTGTAAATGAGGTTATATATAGTAAATAAGCAAATATCTCTATATCAACAGTCTGTTGTCACTAGGTCCTTTCTTCCTCATAAAAACTGAATGTACTTTTCTCTAACTATTTGAGCTCTCCATTTCTTTCGATTTTGGATAAATGAATATTTCCTGTGTCTGTCTGTGCACGAGCATCCGATGAGGGATGGGTGAGGAAGGTCTCTTTGAAAGCTGTCTTGAAATACTGACCTTCAACCCAATCTCTCACTCAAACCCTGCACACTCTGAAGGAAAGTGGTTCTCTGGAACGATGTTCTGCCTGTAGTGGAAGTACCATCCATTCATCGTTTATTCATGAACCTCCAATCACTCAGTTTTTAAACTGTGAGCCCCTTCTATCTGTGAGCTGGGCACACTGTGGTCAGGCAGAGTTTAGGGTGGTAGATAAGTCCGTCTTTTCTCTGGAGAAGTTCATGGTCTAGCAGGGCAAATAGTCAAGTACAAAGGCTAACGAACACAACATGGTATGTGCTGGGATGGGAGATGTGCAAGGTGTGAAGGGATCCCGGAGAGGGAACATCTAATTCAGAAGAAAACTTCACCCACTCCTTCCCCAAATAAACACATTTAGCACCTACTACGCATCAGGGGTCCTGGCTGAAAGGGGAGGAAGAGTGTTCCAAGCACTGAAAAGGGCCTGCTGAGGGCCCGGGAAGCGGAGAGACCTACCTGTCCAGGGCTCCACTGGTGGGCATGCTGCGGGCAAAGCCGCGGACCCCGGTTTGCTGGAAATACGGAATGCTGAGGATGTTGGCAGCGATGACAGCCACGGAGTCTGAAGGGTTCACAAAGAACCCGTGCTTGCCCAGAATCATGTTTCGATCCTTTGAGAAAAGGGGGATTCAAAGGAAGACCTTTTAGTCAAACTGTGGAAGAAACCAAACTATCTTACATGGGGGTTGGGAGGAAAACATTTTAAATTATAAAACATAAAATGGATACCTTGATTCATAGTGGGTTCTGAGTACTGGATTTTGTTTCTAATGGATCTGTACAGTACCAGCCAAAGAGCGAGCACTGTTTTCAATTAAAGTGCAAGTACAGACTCTTTTCAACTGGCTGCTCTGCTCTCCCTCTAGAGGCCGGCTGACTCTAACCTCCCAGACCTTTTCCAAACTCTGGAACCAATCACCTCCCTCCCAGAGGACAGGAGAGATAGAACAAAGATGGAAATACTGGCTGTCCATACAGTTTGGTAAGTCAATCAGGTACCCTCCAAGGAACAAAGCAGATTTCAAGGTAGGGCTTCTAAATCATGGCCCTTCCATTTGATGCAGGACCCAACCAAACATGCTGCCACCTTCCCCGCTTCCCTGGGGCCTGGCACACAGCAAGCACTCAAGGATGGTGGAGAGAAACTCCCATCAGGCACTGCCTCAGAAAGATGCACTGCAAAACAGTGTTTGCTATGGCCCCTTTAACTTCCCCGAAGTCTGCTATGGGAAAGTTTATTTTTTAGGAAACAGCGAAATCTAGCTGATGTTAGAGAACAACAGCAACAACAAAAATATACTTTCAATGAAGTAAACATGTATAGTGCCTACTATCTCTGAGATACTGAGGATACAAACCTAAAACACATTTCCTTCTTGTCTGGCATATGTTCACCAATGTAAATAAAACAGCCGGTATTAACAATATTAATTCTAGAGAAGGAATTAAAGGTTAGTTCTCTCATGACAATTCCATCATTCAGCGACTGTGAAGGAATGAAGGGGTATATTATATTTCCAGAATCCATTCCACAGACTAATGAGAAGCTAGCTGCTACTTGGCAGCAGAAATCTACTTGAGGATGGGTGTCTAGAACCCAACCAGCTCAGGAATCAGTAGTCATTCAGTCCTAAATGGGCCCTAATTACCCTCCCACTCTTAGCAAACATGAGTGTCTGAAATTTTAAATATGGGTTAATTTCAAGGACTCTCATTTCTGTTTGAGAGAATCCTCTAATAATTTATTCCTGACCCCAGGTGCCACGAGAGGTCCTTGACTCTCACTCACCAGGCCCACGGGGTCTGGCAGGTGCAGCCCACTTTTTGCCCCTCTGTAGGAACAGGCCTGGCCTGCATCTGAGTTCACTTAAATACACTTTTCCCTACCCCATCTCCATCAAAGGCAGCCCCAAAATCATGCTCTCCTGTCTTCATAGTCTCCACCAGGTCAGCTGCGTAGGTGAGGTTGGGGTCAGGGTGATGACCTCCGAAGTCCTCCAGAGGAATGCAGTTGACTGCCGAGTTGGCAGGCGCGCCAAGCTCTTCACAGAGGATCTTCTTTACGTACGGCCCCACAACTATGGAAAGCGTGAAATGAGGATCAGAAGATAAAACTTACCAAAGTCTGTGAGGGTTGGAGAATGGGCTGGAGGCATTCTAGGGGAAGTGGCCTGAACAACAAAGAGAACATGCAAACTGTATTCAGGGACCAGAAGGGGGATAAGCCTCCCTGGAGTCAAAGGTTCTATGAAAAAAAGTAGCAAGAGATTAGTTTGGAAAGGGTGAGGGCAGGTGATGGAGGAAAGGGGAGGAGGAAGTGAAGGGAGCTGACCATTATGAGAACCCTACTACATACCTGTGCCAGGTGCTTCTCAACCGTTTTCTCACTCAGTCCCTCAAAAAGGCCCACACAGTGGTACAGTTTAGTGTTTAAGACCTAGGACTCTGGAATCGGAGTGCCTGGGTTCAAATCCCAGCTCTGCCAATCACTGACTGTACAATTTGGGGAAAGTTATTTAATCTCTCTGTGCCTTTGTCTACCCTATCTGCAAAATGAGGATAATCATAGTAGCTACCTAACAGGGCTAAATGAGTTAATTAATGTGAAGTACTGAAAGCAGTCCCAGCACATGTTATAAATCTTTGCATTATGATCATTACCTTTAATTTATAGATAAGAAAACAGAGGTTCTGAGATGAAGCTATTGCCTAAATTTACACAGCCAGTAGGGAGGAAGAGCTGTGATTCAGTCCCTAACCTTTCTGCTCTATCCAGCTGACATGTTTATTAAAATAATGCAAACAAACAAAAGACAGTAACAACAATGAACAGGAAGAAAAGTAGCCCTGTACTTTATGGTGACATCTAGTGTCACTACCAAGAACATTCATCTCCAAAACACTGAGAATGTGCTTTTATCAAGGAAGGTATGGACACCAATGTGTGCCACAGAGATGGGAAGAGAAGAGAATATGTGTCTCCCATTCGGGGCCACATGTTAAGGAGGCTATTGAGACAACACAGAACGAGATCTAGGCAGCCAGGGCTGCAAGAGAAGTATTGAGTAGAAACCGAGGCATCAGTGAGACAACTGGAAGAAGACTACTTCGTGACCAGCTTCTCCCAGCAAATACTCCATCAAAGCCCCCTTCCTGAGTCAACCCAGGCTTCTTCTGATTCCTCTAATGTGGCATCCATTCTTCTATTTTTAGACTTCGTGCTTGTGCTACAGCCATTGCCTCAGCTGAGAAGGACCATCCCTTGATTTTCCACCACCTTCCATCTTCCTTTCATTAAGGCTAAATTGGTTGCCATTGCTTCCAAAAAACCTTTCTTAACACTGCCTTGTCAAACTATGCGCTCTTCCACACCCCAGAGAAAATGTTTGAATGTCTCTCTAACCCTCATTTTTGGCCTGGCAGTGTTAGTTTTTGACCCACCTCATGTCCCCAAGCACTGCAAGCTCTCCGGAGGATGCCACCTGCCAAGTCCCTGCCTACCCGCCACGCATACAGGTAGTAGGCACTCAGTACAAGTCTGTTGCAGGGTTCGAAAAGACAGGACAGCTTTTGTCTGAAGGAGGAAGTAGGCCCATCCTGCCGGGTTCCAGAGCCAAGGGGGGAAGTTGCAGGGATGGAAGATCTCGCCCCCCAGGGGGAGGTTTTCTAACCATGGTGACACAGCGTCAACAGGGGGGTCTGAACAGGATCATTGAAAGGGTTCAAACACAAATAGAAATCTTTCCCTACCAGGTGAGCAGCTGGATTCCAACCCCAGGGCAAATCCTGCCACTCAAAGATTCCAAAATTCTAAATTATTACAAAACAAATAAACACCCTAAGTGCTCAGAAATGCCCATATTCCTACACGCAAGGAAACCTCCT
Organism: Macrotus californicus; assembly: GCA_007922815.1. Classification (NCBI taxonomy): domain Eukaryota; kingdom Metazoa; phylum Chordata; class Mammalia; order Chiroptera; family Phyllostomidae; genus Macrotus; species Macrotus californicus. Next base: position 35,561 of record VMDR010001280.1, on the reverse strand, counting down.
GGTTCTGGCTCATAATGACAGCTGCCGTCCCTGCTGACCCGGCCACACAACCCACAGAGGAAGAAGAGGGACAGACGCACATCCTGTTGTTCCTGAATTTAATCCTGGGCTTGCTCCTGTCCTCTTCTAAGAAAAGGAGCATGTGGGGGCAGGCCAGTGGGGCTGTGGGGCTCCAGAGCACATTTACAGCATCCAGTAAGTGACAAAAGTCCCTGCTGGAAATAGTGGGGGCGTTTGGGAAGAATGTAAGGTATCTGCTGAGGGGCAGGAGGAGCCCACAAAAACAGCTGCATGTGACACAAAACCTGGTGCTTAACGTGGAAACACTGCCCTTCACACTACCTTACCATGAGGAATGTCTCAGCTATTTTTGTTGCATACAATTAGATTTTTATCTGTGTGGATATTGCTGAGGTGGTTGCAAAATAACTGTTTAAAAAAACATCAGAGACAGAAAAAGACAAGAACCATATGATTTCACTCATATGTGGGATATAACACAAAAAGCAACAAACTAACTCACAGGCATAGACGACAGCATGGCGGTTACCACAGGGGAAGAAGGGTGGGGGTCAGACACAGTGACGGAAGGAAACTAGACTTGGTGTGGGTGGTGAGCATATACACAGCAATATACAGATGATGTATTCCAAAGTCCTATACCTGAAACATATCTTGTTATTAACTAAAGTTACGGCAACAAATTTAAATTAAAAATGGAGGCGGGGGGTGGGGGAGGACCAGAGAGAGTCTTGAGAAAAGGCTTGTTGAAGCATCACGATGCACACAGCAGAGAGCAGCTTCCTGTCTGAGAGAAGGGAGTAGAAGAGAAGTGGCTCCATACCTCCATGCATGGCATCTATGCGGATCTTTAGTCGGTTTGGACCAGAAAGCAGTTCTTTCAGGGCACTGAAATCAAAGATGTTTCTCAGCATCGCAGCATAAGCTTCCACCGAATCCACAATTTCCACTGTGGAAACAGGCAACATTGAAAGATAGAGGAACTAAGCACACTTAGAAATATTATCCTCTCAAATGATTATAATGCTGTAAACATGCCATAGCTATTTTAAAAAGCCAATTATTGAGCAGCCCCAAGATGCCAGCGCTGTTACATGATCTCTTATCCAATACTAACAATTTCTCTGGGAGGTCAATGATTATTAGTCCTGTTTTGTTGACAAGGAAACTGAAGGTCTGTAAGGGTAAGTCACTTGTCTGCACAGCTGGGATGGGGCACATGGGAGATTTTTGACAGAGGTCAGCCTGATGGCAGACTCTACTTTGCTGCGGCATTGATTCCCCACCCATCTCCATGAGAAGTGTATTTTGGTGCCACAAATAACAGAAAATGTGACACCTACTTTCCTTTCCTTTTTCCAGGCCCATTGCCATCAAGACTTAATGGTAAAAAGCAGGAAACAAATAATTTAACAAATCATTTTCACATGCACTACTAAAAGAATAAAATAAATATAAGAACTAAGAATTGCTGTTCTTTCTGTTGCATTTTCAGGGGTCTGAACATTTCCAAAACATTACAAATTTAAGAAATTCTCTACTGGTGTTTTCTCAACCCTTAAGTATGTCTTCAAGATGTAGCAAAGCACCATCTTCTCTTTGTCAGGATGCACTGTCAGCTCTCATGGGTAGGTTCACACAAAAAATGCATTTCATAAATTGCAATCCAGAGAAAAAAATACACGTTAGAGCAAAGGCAAAATGCAAGTCACATTGCCAACCATCTCATCCTCATTTGACTAGTATGAATAATTTCATAAATAGTTATTCCATCAATAATTGTGATGCCTTCGCATTCAACAACAGAATGTTTGCCACCACTGCCTACACAGGAAGTTTCAACTTATCCCCCAAAGTGGCCTAATTTGATTTTACTGAATATTCGGGCGAAAAAGAAAATCAAAACCCAGGTTTTGGAACCATTCACGCCTGACTCTAAATCCTGGTTTACTATTTACTTTCTGTGTGACCTTGAACCTGTAACTTAAGGTCTCTCAGCCTTTGCTTCCTCATCCGGAAAGAGTGAATACCGAACGTGTTGCCCTCACAGGGCAACAATAAAATGTGATAATACATGATGACAGCTTGGCACATAATGAAAGCTCAATAAAACTTAGCTATGAATGTAATCCTACAGGTCTTTGAGCTAAATTCATTTTACAGGTATGGAAGCTGAGGCCTCCATACTGGGAAATGACTTACACAGGGTCACACTGCTGATCACTGGCAGGGCCCAGAGAGCCCAGGTCTCTAGACTCCCAGACCCAGTTCCAGACCTGTTAATTAATGCACGTGAAGCTCGGTGACCACAATCTTTCCAAAACTGAAGACGCATGTTATTAAAACCTGGAAAGGCAAATCGCTCACGTTGGAACCAGGAGTGGGCAGGAGGGAGGGGGTGGGTAAACATGCCTGTGAAGGGTTTAAACTTGTTTTCCAGGTCAAATTGTTGCTTTCCCAGAACTCCAAGGTCTACTTTGAGGTCAGGGCAAATTGCATATTCTTCGATTGTCTTGCTGATTTGGAAAATCTTATCAGTTACTGCTTCGGGAGCAGGACCTGGAAATCAAACAGCAAACAGTGGCTCATTTTGTGCAGCTGACAGGTAAATACAAAAAACACAAAACTCGCCAATTCCCTTTCACTAGCACATCTGCCATTCATTCATCGTTCCAGCAGCAAAGTATCAGGGTTTTCTAAAAGAAAATATCATGTTAATGACCATTCATGCATGGTTCCTCATATTCAGATAAGCAGAATGAGAAGCATTTCATTTCCACCCAAAGGAAACAAAATACCCCCTTGCTAAGTACCGGAACCAGAACTCACCCAGGCCTCCCAAAGCATTGATTATTGGTTTATCCTACTGAACATACAATTGACCCATCCTCAAAATAACAGCAAACTCACCTCCATTGGAAATATTAAATTTGATTCCAAAATCTCCATTGGGCCCTCCAGGGTTGTGGCTGGCCGTCAGAATGATCCCACCAATGGCTTTTATCTTTCTAATGATGCAGGACACGGCAGGGGTGGAGAGGATGCCATTCTGCCCAATAACCAAGCGGCCAATCTAGGAGAAGAAATGCAGAACACACATTTGAACATCAGTAAGTCCAGGGCCGCTGCACAGAAACACCAGAGCAACAGGCAGATGAACAAAGAAATATCCTACTGGACCGGAAAAAGATGTCCTTTAATGAATATTTACCACTTGGGTGGTTATTATTATTTTGAAGCAGAATATTATTATTGATGTTGAATAATGTGTTATTGATGTAGAATCATTGTTGTTGAGCAAAGCCATTCCTTCAGAAAGTTTTTTGGCACTTTGCAGTTTTAGAATAGTGTATGATCTTGGGGTACTGTAAGACCCTGGCAAAAAAACATAACATTCAACACAGAGTCTCTCCAGACCAGGTTCACAATTTGGATATATTGAAAGAGTGTGAGAAAACCCGCGTTTTTATCCAATTCAATCATACTTTCAATCCACATTGGGAAAAGAATGTAAATTCAGTTAGTTAAAGAAATTCTAACCCAAAAAGAAGACTGTAAATTAAAATATTTGGAAAAGTAAAAAGGGCAACCTTTATACAAAGACTACTACAAAATGTATCTCACAATTTATGTTTCTAGTCAAGCTTAGATTTTAATGGAGTGCCATGTTAGGGGTACCTGAGTCACCTCCGGCCTGAAGTGTGGAATGCTGGGCATTACTACTACTGGGTAAACCAGTCAGAACGGCCCACATGAAAGGGCTACAAGTAGTAATTCTGTTGCGTTCTTAACTCACCTTCCCATATCTCTCAAAGATGGTATCAGCCCAGCCCCTAAATTTTCCTTCACTAAAATGATAGTAATTTATACTAGTTTCAACATGACCCAAATTGGACAAAAAAAAAAAGCTCTGTCAGTTTCTCTGACCTACTTGGGAAAGATGTGACTGCTACATAAAAGATTTACAAAGTGAGGAGTTTGTGCCCTCCCTCCGCTCTGCCTTGTGAGAGAAGAAAGGGACAGGAATGTTTTTAAATTTTCCATTTGCTATTTCCCTTAGTCCCACCAGAGGTACATACAATGGAAGAAATAACTCGATAGTAGAAGATGTGTTTCTAGTGGGGAACATGCCAGTAAGATACCTGGATTTTTCTGGGACCATCACCTTTGCCGCCCTCCCATAATTCCACTCCACTACAACCAACCACCTCCCTGGGAGCCGCTGATTCAATCTCCGTCACCTCTTGGCTCCCCCATGTCTATCTTTCAACAATTTTTGTTGTCTCCTGCCTCCCTCAGGAAGTGGCAACGGCCAGAGTAGGATCCGTAATTAGGCTCCTTTACAAACTAGAGAAGCCTGAAGATGGTGCAAAGTCAACATCGACTATTACTGAGCCGCAGAGTGCTTTCCGCAGCCCACGGCACCTTCAAGTCGTCCTCGCAGCTGCTCTTCCCATTGTGTAGATGAAGAAGCTGAGGTCAGGGCTGTCACGGTCCTGCTCATTTGTTCATCCTTACATCATCTAACAGCAATAAAAATGAGCAATTATGGAAAGGTGCTATGGTAGACATGGGACAGATGACATGACAAGGTGCCGTGGCATCTAGTGACAATAGCTAGGAAAAGCATGGATGCTTCCAAACTCAATACGGTGGGAATGGTAACATCTGACACTTTCAGCAGTTTCCAGGTGTGGTTCTGATGAGAACAAAAGCCTATGGTTGCCCTGGCCGGGTAGCTCAGTTGGTTAGTGTCGTCCCAACAACAAGGTTGTATGTTCAATCCCTGGTCAGGGTACATACAAGAAGCAACCAGTGAATGCATGAATAAGTGGAGCAACAAACTGATGTCTGTTTCTCGGTCTCTCTCAAATCAATGGTGTAAGAAAAAATGCCCATGGTTGAGGAGGTCCACAATTTTAATAGGAGCAGCTTAGAGATGCCAACTTAATCATCCAGAATGGCTGGTGGAGTTACCTGGAAATTGTATTTGCTTATCAAGCATCCTGATTTTGCTTAGATTTCATATGCATTTGGTGTGGGAGGGGAGACTAATAAATGAATATTAAGCTCTGTCACCCAAACACCCCTTAATTCTACCAGTCCTTACAGTGATATCTGCAGTCAGTAATGGTCCCAGACTGGGGATTTTACCAGAGGGTAAGAGTAAAAAGGAAAGTTGGGAAGTAGAAGCAGGGGAAGTCCTTAGTAGCTTCTTTCTCTTGGGTCCGAGAAGAGGTACAGCTGGTCAAAACATCCCCTTCCAGGGCTGGCAAGAAGTATTCCAAGTCATGAAAGGCAAGGACCTACATCCAAAATTACTCTATCCAGCAAAGCTATCATTTAGAATGGAAGGGAAGATAAAGTGCTTCCCAGATAAGGTCAAGTTCAAGGAGTTTATCATCACCAAGCCCTTATTATATGAAATGTTAAAGGGACTTATCTAAGAAAAAGAAGATCAAAAACAGGAACAGTAAAATGACAACAAACTCACAGTTATTAACAACTGAACCTAAAACAAAAACAAACAAAGCAAACAATTAGAATAGGAACAGAATCACAGAAATGGAGATCACTCAGAGGGTTATCATTAGGGGAGTAAGTGGGGAGAGAGAGGTAAAAGGTACAGGGAATAAGAAGCATAAATGGTAGGTAGAAGATAGACAGGGGGAGGTTAAGAATAGTATAGGAAATGTAGAAGCCAAAGAACTTATATATATGACCCATGGACATTAACTAAAGAGGGGGAATGTGGGTAGGAAGGGGTGTGCAGGGTGGAGGGGAATATAGGGGGGGGGGGGAATGGGACAACTGTAATGACATAATCAATAAAATATATTTAAAAAAAAACAAAAACAAAAAAACATCCCCTTCCAGAGCAGACTCTTCCCATGAACCACCCCTAGGGACATTAATCCTCAACTCAATACGGGGGAGATATGACTCCATCCTTTACGGAAGCCTGAAGCATTGTGACCTCTTCTGACTTTAATCTTCCTTCCTCCTCTCTCACCCGTGCCCCTGTTTCCCTACCCTGTCTGAATCGATCCTACCTGCTCAGGCCCACCCACCTAGCTCGTCTTTCTAAACTATAGTTCTGTGCTTCTCCACTACTCAAAAATATTCCCTGTACCATTGATTCAAAAATTCCACTACTAGGTACAGACACAAAAGAAAACAGAGACTCAAACAAATAACTTACACGTCCGTGTTCATAACAGCATTATACACAATAGCCCACGGAGGAAACAACCCAAGGTACATCAACAGATGGTGGATAAATGAGATGCAGTGTATACATATAATGAAATATTACTCGGCCTTAAAAAAGGAATGAAATTCTGATACATGCTAAAACATGGATGATCCTTGAAAACATTATATTAAGTAAAATAAGCCAGACACACAAGGACAGGTAGTGTATGATTCCATTTAAGTGAGGCACCTAAAAATAGGCCAGTTCAAAGACAGAAAGCAGAACAGAGGTTGCTAGGCACCGAAGGAAGGGAGAATGGGCAGCTATTGTTTACTGGGTATGGAGTTTTCCATGGAGTGATAACAAAATAGTTCTAGGAAGGGGTAATGATGATTGCAGAACATCATGAATGTAACTAATGCCACTGAATTGTGCTCTTAAAAATGGTTAAAATGCTAGATTTGTTATGTATATACTTCACCACAAAAAAATCAAAAAGTAAAAAAAGAAGAACCTTTCTCCAGCTCCCTCGTGTCTACCAACTTAGAGGTAACTCCCGCAGCCCGGTGCCGAGACTCCCTTGCCCAGCAGCCTCTGCTGCCCCTTGCTCTTCTCCCTCTGCCGCCGGCCCGTCTGCACGGCTCACGCCACACGACCCAGCTGCGTACCCTACTGTCCGCCCAGTCTTGTACGGTCACACGTGATGGGGGGAAATTTCAATTTCCCTTCTAATTGAAAATAGGGCCTGATGTTTTCTCATGTTTCACAAAAAAACAAGATCCATTTCCTTTGCCTGCTAGTCATATACACAAGCTTTAGTCTCGTTTCTAAACACAGCTCTGAGTTTAAAGCTCTGGGGACCGTAGGAGTTATCGGTATTATAAATGAGGCTACACCAATATTTTACGGTGCATATTAAAGTTTCCTGTAGCTGCGTACGGCTCTATGCAGATAAAAACAAAGGGAAACATCTAACAACGGTCAATTATATTCTACAATCAATAAATGCAACCAATAAAAGTGTACTGAAGAGGAAAAATTGATCTCCATGTAGCTCACTGGGCTGAAAAGCCCTCCCAAGAACTGGCTCACTGGGGGGGGGGGGGGGGGGGGGGGGGGGGGGGGGGGGGGGGGGGGGCGGGGCACGGACAGAGGTGAGGAGGGAACCTTGACTTCTACCAAAATCTGTGGTAACAGATTATCCTTCCTTTAGATTTCCTCCCTAGAGATCTGCCAACAACCAAAGGGATGGTAAAATAGTCAGAATTTAGAATGTGCTAGAAAACAGAAGAAGTCACACTATGCAGCCTCCCACAGGCTTTACCAGACTGAAATGCTTTACCGGCCCACTAAGTGTGCGCCGTAATCCCGGTTGGGTAGCATGACCGCTTCAAAGGCGACCCTGTTTGCAACAAGGAATGCCCTTAAAAAATACTGAAAAATATTGCTTGTGCTGCAACAGCTCTAACAAATCAGCAGTTACCATATTTAGTCGATTATCATCACCTAAATGTATAATCTAGCAAACCTTCAGATTGTGAAACAGAGAAAGTCTACAGGGTCTGCCTGAATTACACGTTCCTACTACCTCTTCCGCATCCTTCAGCGCCACACAAAAATGAAATGAAGCCGAATCTATCACAGCAAAGGGGACAGTGTACCAGATGCACTCAACAATCCAGATATATGCGCAGAAATAATGTTCCATTCATTCTCTTTCAAAAGATTAAAAGCGTCTTCATACCGTTCCCTTTGCAGCTCTCCTCAAAGGTGAAATTTATAGCACGTCACATTTTATCTTAAAAATGTGTATGTGTCATAATAATTTCATATTTGAGTGCTTTATCAGCAATTTTTACATGAAAGGCATTCAGATTCTGAAACTAGGTATAAAGGAAACTTCACATTATAAGCAATAGGTTGTACAAATATTTTAAAATTTAATTTGGTAATTTTTTTTAAATTTTGCTTTTGCAATCACACCTGCTTGTCATATGATTAAAATAGACTGAAAATGAATGCCTAACACATTTGATGGCAATGCTAAATTTTAGGATCCCAGAAACAGAATCATTTCCAGAAAAGAAATACAAAAGATTTTTTTTTTAATTTACCAGTAGTAAAAGACTGCATGCTCCAAATTATTACTAAGTATAATCTAAAGCACTAAAAATATGGTTTTTGGTCTCAGAGGAATTTACAGAGCAAAAATAGCCATGTCCTGCCGCCACCTTCCTATAAATCGGGGTGGGGGGGGGACTAGGCAGATTGCTAGATTACCAAAATCAGTGCTTTCTGGTGCGAGACGCCCTCTGATTCGGTTACGTCAGCCAGCACTGGTTTTCACGACGCAAAGCGTTCGCAGAGCCTCTTGGTAGCATAATCTCACAGTTATTACCTCTGCCCCGGTGCACAAACGCACCGCACACAGGGCTTCTTTGTGCCCAAGGTCATTATAAGAGGTTCCCCCGTAACAGGTCCTCTTGGAAGGCTCACACCTAACATTTTCCAATCCCCTCCCGGTATTTCTGCATGACTACCAGGGTTCATAAACAACAGCATGCCCTGGCTTTTGTTTTCCTGTTTGACAAGCGACTGAACTTCAACAAGGACGCCATTGAGGGAAAACAAAACCCTCCTCTCTCCTCTACTCGCTACAGCCTTCTTATAAAGGATAGAGTGCCCCTCAGAACTAGTTCAAATGTAGATAAGACAGCTAAAGGCTGAGGGTGCGCTTTAAATGTCTAAAAAGCAACAGGTACTTGTCCAAGCAATAGGCACAGAGCACAACACGTAAGAAGCTGCACTTATCATTCCTATATCCCAACGTGACATGTAACTTCAGCAGTATTTACACAACGGCCAATCTCTGAAGTCACAATGAAGCTTAGTGGATGTTAGTAGAACTGAGGTGTATACCACAAACAAATCTTTGTACTTTTGTGTAGCTCTGCAAAATTAAGAAGTTATGTGGAGAACCAGAAACGGAACAATACTTATCGTATACCAACCCCATTGGCGGCTGCCATCTGCACTATAGTTTCTACTGCTGATTTATTAAAATACCGCCCATCTCCACCAACCACCAGGGAGGATCCCTGGCGGTCCTTTAGGTCTATGGAAAAGAATACACTCTGGATAAAGTTTTCCAGGTAGCATGGCTTGGCCTCAAAACAATAGGTTTTCTTCCGTAATCCACTAGTTCCTGGCTTCTGGTCATAGTAGGGAGCGGTAGCAAAAGTCAACAGAGGGACAGGACCTTCTTCCATCCTTCTGTATCTCCCAGAAATCCATTCACCAAAGTCACTCATCTTTCATTCCCACCACTTGGCTCAGCGAGGGTATGCGGAAAGCAGTCGGGAGTCCCCAGAATAGTCTGTCCGACCTGGAGCCGCAGCCGTGTCGTCTGAACAACTGAAACAGAGGTTTTGTCGGGATGAGCACTCTCAAGGCGGAAGCCGGGTTAATTCCTGTTGTCGTCGCCCCTTGTGAAAAAGTTAAGGGCCACACACCCACCCACACCCACACACAAAGCAGATCTTCAAAGTTGTTTTGATGAGGACACTTCTGCCCACGTAACTGAGCCAAATACCCTTCAATTATTTTTGCCTCATGTCCCGTTAGGGTGGAGACAGCTCCGACAGGGCTGCTTGCAGCAGACTTCAGTTACAAGCACCAGCTGGCCGCCAAATTCCATTCTCAGAGCCCAGGCAAAGTCAGAGCAAGTGCATGCCCAAGAAGCAGGTCCGTGAATAAGACACCCTAGTGTGGCTCCCGCAGCTCCTGACACCCCTAAACCAGAGCCACCCTGGGCATGCAGCACCGAGAAGGCCATCTGAAGCTAAAGCCGTTCCATGCCACCCAGCAAGTTAAAGGTCAATCTTAAAATGGAAGTGAAGGATCTCGGTTACCTCTGCTTTTCTTACATCACCATCATTCTGACGCCCAAGGGATTTTTTTACTTCCCACATGCAATTCCAGTTAGAAGGGAAAAAGTCATTTACGAGAAATGATTTTATTTATTGACCACCAAGGGTTTAACAAAATAATATTGAGTTCTAGAAGAACAGATACCTGCAAACATGCCATGAACCACCAACAGCTCGGTCACTCCCTTGAATTTATGGAAAAGCATGCGTGAAGATGCACCCAAACCTTGAAAATGCAAGCAGAGGAACAGGGGTGCAGCGGGGAGGCGTGGGGGGGGGGGGGCGTGTGTGGCTTTCTAAGTGCATGAAGTTCGATCAAGTTATTGTTTAGAAAAGTACTATGAACATAAGATAAAATTTTGTGTTTTAATTTTCTCAGTTTTAAGTAGACTTGATATTTAAGAAAACATTTTTAGTGAAGCAGTTTAAGTCCTTTGCATTGGAAGAACCTAAAATGTTCTGAAACATCATACCTGAATAAATTTGACATCCAACGCCATTTGATCTGTGAGATTTTGTTAATAATCTTTTTAAATGCATATATGTGTGTTCTTTATCTGGGTCGGCAGAAGTTGTTAATTAAGCTCCATTGTCACGGTTTTGGTGGACTTGCTGAGGATGCTTAAAAAGCAAACCAGGTCTAGTTACATACGCCACATGTTTGGAGAGTTTGACATGCACTGAGGAGTCAAGATTTCCAAGGGAAAGGTGAGCAATCCACTGACAAACAGCATCTGAGTATTTTCCAGATTCCTGGTAGGACAGCAGGCTGTCCTCTTGGAGGTGAAATGCCCCCGTGTCCCAGGGTCTGCTCTGAGCAGGACCAGCAGGACCACCAGCCCCACAAAAGCAGCTACCAACCAGCAAGGGAGCCTGCTCTCCTTCAAACGGCCAACGGGGCTGGCGCATGAGCAGGGGAGGCCTCCAGGCAGAACATTAAAACAACTCACAAGGCACAGACATTCCGTGGAAAACCAGTTGGTTGAAAGACAATTACTTTTTATAGCTTATTTTTGCTTCTGATTATAGTTTCTAAAACAAAAATTGTTTAGAAATTAAATTACGAAGTAAGCTTGCTTTATTAACAGTTTACACACTCACTGTTTTTCAACTCCCTACAATGCATTTTTTTAATTCATATTTTTTAAGTTTGATGCCAGGTTTCCTCTGGTTCTAGACAGGCTTGCAAATTAGGCTAGCATATGCATCTTGACATATTTAATAATAGACCCAGATTCATGAAATATCAACCCAATAATCTTTTCATTGGGAATAACAGAGCAACCAACCACATAATTGGTAGTTTTAATGGATCTTGAAATCCCGGGGTAGGTTCAGGGACACTTGGTCACAAGGGTGCCCCGGCACCAACCACCACCCGACACGCCTCCACCCACATGCTCCAGCATGCTCTCTGCTGGTGGTCTGCCACTGTACTGGTGAAGCTCCTTCTGAAGCTAGAACTAGAACAATAATGTTTTGTTGGGTTTTCCCCACACGTTTATTTATTTTATTTACAGTTTGTGGCTAATCAATTTCATAAAAAGAGAAATCATGGGAAATCAAGGCAAAAGTATGCAAATTCAAAATAGTCATTCAACACAAAAATATATGCATAAAAGTGGGCTCATCAGCAGCATGAGATCCAACAACAGATCTTGTTTCAAAGGAGAGCAAATGCTTGCTTTTTTTCTTGAAGATTGTGTCCACATCAGATACCAGGGCACCTCAGCTTATCCGTGTGTGTTCATGTGCACCAAAACTGTTTCCAAAAATACTTTTCCCATTGTAACTATTGCAAGGACACACTTTTCTAGAATTAAGCCTCCTCTTGGGCCTAGTGCCAGTTTCTAACTATCAAAAAAGTGGCTGACCCAGAAAGTCTTCCAAAGGTAATTATTTTAATTCTTAAAGGTTAAAAAAAATGATTCCAGAACAGTCATTGCCAACTCCATAATGCTAGTGCTGTCCAGTGTTAGCTCTCCAAATACTGGTGCCTACCGTCCTGGAGCTCATTACTCGTCTGCCTCTCCACTTTCAGATTTTTAAATGAACCTCCCCAGTCGGTCATCTTCACATTTAAAACATTATTTAACACAGCCCTGGCTGGTGTAGCTCAATGGATTGAGCACGGGCTGGGAACCAAACGGTTATCGGTTCAATTCCCAGTCAGGGCACATGCCTGGGTTGCAGGCCAGGTCCCCAGTGCGGGGAGCATGAGAGGCAAGCACACGTTGATATTTCTCTCCCTCTTTCTCCTTCTCTTCTCCTCTCTCTAAAAATGAATAAATAAAATCTTTTAAAAAACATTATTTAACACAGGTGGAAAGAGATAGCAGTGTTCAAGCACCGAGAGGTCACATTATGTCGATGGGAAGATCTCTCGGTAAACCCAGGGTCGCCCTGTTGGACGGGAATGTCTGTGCGGGCACGTGTGCATTTTTACTGCCCTGCTTGTAAGCCAGCCCCACAGCCAGGCACGCACTGGGGAGGATTCCCCTCTCTTGTGGCCCATGCACACATTGTGCACTGAACACCCAGCAATTCACATGCACACCAAAGCTGAGGCTCTAAGGAAAGAGCTCTGTTCCCCAAAACAGAGAGAGCGGTTCCAGCTACAACGTACGTCTGTCGTGGTGTTTGTCAAAATGCAAAACCAGACCAGAAAAGACGGCATCCTTGCCCTAGAAAAGCTTCTGCTCTAAAAATGGTCCTGAGTCATAATTTTACAGACACTAAAGTACTCAACCCCATATAAAAATATTACCAGAAGCAGCAATGTTAGATGAACTGTGAAGTGTGGCAAAAAAAGGAGAGGCATTAAAAACATTAAGCTTCCTGAGACGCTCAGACTAAGTGGGGCAGCTATTAAGAAACTCATTTGTTTCAGCTCTGCAGCAAAGGTTGAACTTCATCTTCGGGAGCGTCACTGTCGAGCAGAGCGAACCCAATTTGGCCTAACGAATTCGCCTGGTTGCCAGCACTCCTTCACAATGACACAAATTACACTTAAACCATACGGGGGATTTAAGAATTGCTCCCTTCAGACAAGGAACTTACACACTGGTCGTGGGTCCAATCAATTTCACAATGGCAGAGCTGCGAGCCCCTTCGCTCCTGGCCTCGCAAAGACTCCTGGCTCCCCTTCTGATCAGCAGTGATGCCTTCCTAGTACGACACAGCAGAAACTGTAGACTTGCCAGGCCTTCACTCATTCCTATCTTTCTTTTTTTCCGTCGATAAATATTTATCGGGTAGCTAACTATTACGTCCCAGGGCTCATGCGAACGCTGGACCCAGGGCCTAAATAGATGCGACTCTTCCTACGAAGAGTCCTTATTTAGCAAACACCATAGGAATAGGCACAGAGGATGGAACTGCTAACCTTGTCTCTAGGTACAAGCTCCTGAAGAAAAGCTGCTCATTGCGCTAAAAGCAGCAGGGATCATCGGACCTCCAGCCTCAGGCCCTGAGTTTGGGACTGGCTGCAGGTGCCTGCCCCTGACAGCTTGGGGTGTTGGACCCCAGTGACAGGACACACGAGCTGGGAAAAAGTCATCCACTTGCCCAGTAACAAGCACACATTGTTAACTGCCAGCCCCAGGGGAGGCACTGCAGGGCCATGCAAAGACCACAGATTCAGGGGCCAGGCAGGGCCAGGGCTCGACCCTTTGACCCTAAAATGTACGAGAGGTGCAGCCTTGAGCCAGTCACTCAGCCGCACCAAGCCTGTAAAATGGGGATAGCTCTCAAGGTTGTTCCGAGGACTGCGTCGGGTAACACATGTGAAAACACTCGGCCCTGTCTGGCATGTAGCGAATTGTCAGTAAACGGGAGCCCCCTCCGCCTACCGATTCCCGCCTCTACAGCGGATGCTAACACCTGCCTCGCAAGGGTTGTGTGAAAATGACCTCACTGAACGTCTAGGAAAGCCTCTGCGAACTATACAGTGATGTAATAATAGGAAATTTTGTTCACATTCTGGGGGGCCGATGGGGATGGGAAAAAAGGTGAACAGACCTTTGTTCTTGACAAGTTCACACCAGAGGAAGCCACCGTAGCATGGTGGCACTGGGACTGCCCCAGAGGCGCGTGTACCAGCTGTGGCTCTCGAGAGGTCACAGTGAGACTGGAGAAATACTTGGGGTAAGATCACAGAGTCTCATGAACTGCACTGGCATTTACTTTGTAGGCACAGAACCTATGGAAATTTTTAAGCAGGAGGAATATGAATTGTTTGGAGAGTTGAGGGCTCTGGTGGCACATTGAATAGCTTGGAGAAGTAGAGACAGGAGAAGATTCAACACGGCTTGCAAAAAGGATCCCTTCCTCACCTGGCCAGCATGGTCCTGCCCGGAGCTGCCCCTCTGCTGCCTCCCACACATGACCTTCACTTCGCGTCCCTGGGCCAGTTGAGCCCTGCTGGGTTTTCTTTTGCTCCAGTATGAAGACACTACCCAAACATCTCTCTTTTCTCTGATGTCTTCACAGAGTGTCTTCCATTCATTCCCTCTCTTCTCTGAAAACTGTCCCCACCCCACTCTGCAGGAGTAGATTCCTGGGCCCATGTGGCTACTACGGGATCCTGCTGCCAGGCCCTGACCACCAGGGCTGACACCTAACCAAAGCTGGATGAGTCATGTTTTCCCTCCTAGCAATCCAGAATTAGGACACAACATTGTATTAGTCAGACTCAGTTAGTCCTTACACTGGGAAGGCAAGGAAACCGGGAGCTGTGGGGCAGGGACAGTCATGTCCTGAGAGTCTCTACCGAGCTGTCACTGACAGCCAGACAACACGGGAGAACACATGTGAGTTGTGCAAGATCCTACTGTAGGTCACTTAGTCATCTCTAAGAGTTTTGGGCCTCACAGGTGGCAAGAAGTGAAGGAAACCCACAACAGAATCCAGCAGGAAATAGGTTACATGAATCTCCTCAAGAGGGTTGGGTTTGCAGATTCAGGAGACATGAGGAGGAGGGAAAGTGACTGAACACAAGCCACTTAAGACCTCAAACTGGCACTGGCACTCTGGGCTGGGGCGGTTCCACATCCAGATCTTGGCCAGCCTGCACCTCAGCCAGGGGACAATGTCACCCCTAATCCAATTGGAAAGGTCACTCCTCATCGCTTGGGATGAGACAGATTTAGAATTAAGTATAGACCAGAAGAAGTAAATCAAACTAACAGGATACAGAAAAAGTAATCAAACTCATAGCATTAATATCTGTGCAATAAGTTTGGAAGAAAATCTAAGTATATTTGGTACTTTATGTACAATAGTGTATCTGGGGTATTAGCTTAGCAGCTTAGCCTTGTGAATCCAATTTATGATGTATAGTTGAGTAACTTATTTTGACTTATGATTTTAAGCTAAGCAGGCAAAATAATTTTATCAAAATTATAAACATCATTGGAACATTCAAGAAAACTTTGAATGTACTATATTTAAGTTTAAATCATCAGATGCAGACAGTGTGCTGCAATATTTCAGGGAATGGACTCTAAGGCCAGGTGACAGGCATGGAAACCCAGCTCTGCCAGTCACCAGCTGTGTGATCTCAGACAAGTTATTTAGCCTCTCTGTGCCTCAAATGACTCATCTATAAAGATGAGGAGAATAACAGTCCCCCCTACCTCACCTGGTGCAGTCATGATCGACTGAGGTAATATTCAGAAAGTTCTAAAACCAGGGCTGGTACAGGATGCCCTGCAAAGGTATCTGCTGTTATCATTATTAGATTATATGAGAACAACTTGAATACCTTCAAAGTTTTGCTTGTTAGACAAAAAAAACCTTAAAAAGTAAATAAACATATTTGCTTTATAAGCTCAAAATATTCATAGGAGTTTGAATAAATGAGTTTATAACCAAGATATCTCTCTCTCTCTCTCACACACACACACACACACACACACACACCCCTACCACCACCACCACCGACAACAACTTACATGACAAGTGCGTCAGCAGAGAGCAGAAAATGAAGTACTTATGCTGAGATGACCAGGCAGGAGAGACGGGTTCTTCCCTTCTCAGGCTCCCATGGGGCCCAATTACGCATCCCACCCTTGGCTTTCAGGAGACACCCCTCTAGCCTTACGACATAGCCCTCTTGGTGGCTCATGGTAGTCTGATGGGGTTTCTGCCACTGTCACTGTGTTGAGCGGGGCTCTGTAGGCTGGCTTCCATCTGCCAGCTCCAAGCCAGGCTCCCCCTGCTGCTGTCCCACCCAGGTAGGAAGACAGCGAGAAGAGACCCCTTCCCCTTCTCCTCTGAGCAACCTCAGTCAACAGCAAGGAGACAGGCGAGAGTATCTTTTACTAGTTAGGTGACTTGGGGCAAAGTACTTAATCTCTTGGTGTCCCCATTTTCTCATTTTTTAAGTGGGGACTAAAAATAGTATCAACTTAGACTCACTTGGTGACCATTTGAAAGTAATAGGAATATTGAATCATTATACTGTATACCTAAAACTAACAGAATGATACATGTACATGATACCTCAAAATTTTTTAAATGCCTCTCTTAAAGAGAATTGAAGAAAATGGCAACTACTGCATAGGTTTGTTGTGGAAAATGTGGTGAATTAATAAATGTAAGGGGCTTTGCACTGGCTGGTCCCGGTGCCCTGTGAACACCCCATAAGTGCCAGCTTTTATCACTGTCCTGAATCCACCTGAAAACATGGAGCTGTGTTCCATACCTGTTTACTGGTGTGCGCATCTCAATAGAGCTGAGAAACGTTCTTTAAAGAAAAGGAGAAAACACATTAAACTGTAAAGAAGGTACAGAGCGGGAAGAATTACAAGGACCAGATGGCTTGGAGCTGTACAGAAACCCAGGCTCAAAAAGGCTCCTGAAGCACATTTTGAAGTCGAAAAGCAAGCAGCTGCCTCGGAGCGTGGACATCCTCGCGCGTCCGTCAGGCTGCGGTCCATCTGTTTATCCTTCCAAGTACCCACAGCTACTGCGTGTGCTGACTCACTGCGTTCTTTCGCCAGGCGCTGTGCACCACAGAAGGGCGACAGGCTCGAGCTCTCGAGAAACTTTGGTCTACAAGGAGAGTCGGGTAGGCCAACAAATCATTTAAAACTGGAGTAAAAAGTGCTGACCTTGAGCTTGCAAGGGACCTCTGAGCGCTCAGAGGAGAAAGAGAAGTTATGGGAGGTGCTCCTCACCTCCATAAATGGCTTTCTGAATTGCATGGTTAAATCTAAAAACAATCTCGCTAATTCCTTGTTACACAACAAGGCATAATTCACATATATCATTCTATTAGGGCTCAGTCATCCCTGTCATACTTAATGCACATGTGAGGAGGGCTCCTGTTTTAGTAGAAATTACCAATATTCAACCATTTTTACCCATAACAATAGCAATTTATATTCTTCATATAAAATTCATATATATCTTATATATCATATATATATATATCTTTATTTATATATATCATATATATATATTTTTTATTTCATTTTTGGAATATCCTCAAGAAAATTTTCATTTAAATCATCTAAGAACATTCATTTGGAGCTAACAGAATATTTTCCCTCTTCTAGCTAATACCAGGAACTATGTATTAAAATCCCATGGTGAAAAATAGGTTTATCTGAAGAACTGTTTTATTTTCAAATCATTCATGGTTCTATGTCTCCCTCTTGTGGTAGAAAACAGAAAAACAAGCCAGCATTCGGAAGCCCGTCCAGCGGCACTGCACCACGCTAGGGGGCCCCCTTCACCTGGAACACAAGGCAAATCGTGTCCCTGGAGTTTTGTGGCAGACTTTTGTTGGCCCTCTGTCAAACAAACTCATACATACCGACAACAGAACGGTGGTTAGCAGAGGGGAAGGGGGTGGGGGGACAAAACGGTAGAGGTAGTCAAATATATGGTGAAAGATTAGAACTTAGGTGGTGAGAACACAACAGAGTATACAAATGTCACATTATAAAGTGTACACCTCAAATTTATATAATGTTATTAACCAATGTTACTCCAATATATTTAATAAAAAATTGTTTTTTACATGACAGTCTCAGCATACTGATAGAGGCTTAATGTCTTACTGGACAAATACTGTGACCTGGTTCCCCTTATAGATAGCTTTTTAGGCTTGCTAGCCTTTTCTCCCTTCCAGTGGAGGTCGTGAGATAATTTTCAGACTGAGTCCTAGGCTGGCCCGTGTGTGACAGCGAGCCTCAGGGTCAAGGACCTGTGTGGTGATCACTCGTCACTGCTGCCTTGCCCCCCACCCCCTTCCCCCAGTGCCAGAGCTCAAACAGTTCTGTTTTAAAGGCTCCGCCTGTGGGCGTACTTTCCACAAAGGCCTCTTTGTTTGCCTGTGCTGCTTCCTCTACCTAGAATGTCTCCACTTCTTCCTGGCTTCCTTTTCGTTACCCTTCGGGACTCCCTTGGAAGCTTCCTCTGACCACCCTAGGGCTCCAATCACACTCAAGGAGGCACCTGCCACGCCAGATAGTAATGCTCACAGGACGACAAGCTGCACGGGCAGCCGGAGCACTGCGTACGCCCCAAACGCACAGCACAGTGCAGAGCAGTGAGAAAGCGGCCAGTTCACGTCTGAGGGGTGGAAAGCACCCCCTCCGATTCTGTCCAGGAGGAGCTGCGGGAGCAAGCAGACTCGAGCAAGCACCAGCCCTAAAACCCTCGTGGGTAGACGTGGTATGTAAGCAGCAGGCACTCAGACTAGCACTTAAGCTACTCAGGGGCAATTCCCCTTACTTGGGGGCTGGCCGCTGTGTCCTTGTGAGATGAGACAGCTGAGTACCGAGCTGATAACATAGCACTGAGAACTTAAAGTTATGCAGAACAGGTCCCCCACCCCACCCCAGGCCCTGGGCATGCAACACTCTCCATACCAAAGACATTTCTATTCAGAATTTTATAGCCGAACAGGTGTGGAGCATCTTGATGGGTCATTGACACAGCTGAGAAGTGAAACTGAGAAGGTGCAAGGTGGCAGGAGGACCATTTGCAAAGAGACGTTTAAAGTGTCTGTATTTCCCATCAAAATCCCCGTTGCCCGGTACAGAGGCCTGCTTACTATGACTAGGTGTACGGCATTAGGCCAGGTAACTTCCTGTGCATTATCTTATTATTTCCTAAACACACCTCTATGACATATTATGTTAATTTTACCAGTGAGGAGAGAAGAAAGAGTTCGAGCAGCTTGCACAAGATGAAACAGCTAAGAGACAGAACAGTCAGGGACCACCCTCACGTCTGTCAGACATCGAAATGACAGTGCAATACAATTCTCACGCAACAGAAACGATTTTGACCTCCCGCTAACCTCAGAATGGTGTGGTAGCTTTACTTTTTGGTTATTCTTTAGCCATCCCAGCTTTGAACTTTGAGAGATGCCAGATAAAACTGCATGTTGAGATTTGTTTTGGCAGGAGGCTGACAATAGTCCGGTGAGTGACCGTCCCGAAGCAATTTCAAAACAGCCCTAACAACTCACCTTTGGGCTGCACCTTGGAGTTCCCAAAACCTTTAACGCCCATTGTTTAACTTTCATAAACCTCTCTGGTAGGGCAGGTATTAGAATTAATCCCATTTTACAAGTGAGAAAACTGGGTTTTAGATCAGGTAAGCAGAACACATGATCCTGCACAGTGAACTGTACAACTGAAATCTGAACCCTTCACTGAGAACTGAAGTTACTCAGTGAGGTTCAGGGAGCCACAAAGCGGCATGTCCCCCATTCGGCACTGTGTCAGGCATCCGCGGAAGCGCTGTGGGTCATGGAGTCCTGGGGTCTTCTCACCAGCTATTGCCATTAGTAGGCTTTTATGTAGGACCACGCAGGTATTAGCCACATGCATTAAACTAGTGACTGTGCCTTGCCTCCACTCTCACTTCTCTCTTCACTAAAGTTTCCCTGGTTCCTCTTCATCACTCTGCATTTGCCTCAAAAGTCACCTCGTCTGGGAAGAGAAGACATTCTTGTTCTCTTCCCCATCAAGGTGGGATTGATTGGGTGGCTCTCCTCTGTGTTCCCATGGTTCCCTGAATATCCAGCTGTAAGGGGGCTGGATGGTAGCTACCCTCACCCACATCCCCACACACACGTCCACCCAGAACTTGGTAATGTAACCTTGTGTGATAAAAAGGGTCTTTGCAGATGTAATTAGGTTAAGGATCTTGCAATGATACCAACCCGGAATGCCCAAATGGGCCCTAAATCCAAGGACAAGTGTCCTTAAACGAAATGGAAGAGGAGAAAACACAGAGAAGGCCGTGTGAAGGTGGAGGCAGAGACTGGCGTGAGGCAGCCACAAAGCCAAGAACACTTGCAGCCAGCCAAGGCTGGAAGGGGCAAGGAAGACTTCTCCCCTAGAGCCTTAGGAGGCCAACATTTTGATTTCAGACTTCTGGGCTCCAGAATGGTGAGAAAATATATTTGTGTGATTTTAAGTCACCCAGCTTATAGTCATTTGTCAGCAGCCAGAAGAAACTAGTGCTCTATTCACACCATGTTTTTCTAACTACCTATGGATACTCCTCCACTAGCATGAGCATCCTAAGACTTTGTCTTATTCACCTTTGCACCCCAACCAGCTCACACAGTGCCTGGTGCATATAAAGTGGTCCACAATGCTGGTTGCTGGAACAAACCCATGCAGTCCAGGAGGTTCACGGCATTGCTGGCAGATGTTTCCTGTGGCTTCCCATCTGGGACCGTGACATTGGCCTGGGCCCAGCCTAAAATATCCATCTTCAACTATCTACTGCTGACTCATGACTTCAATGAGGTGAACGTCTGATATCAACGGGCCAGTGACTGAGACAGCAACTGTGAACATCTGCCTCCAAGGTCAAGTTCAAGGGAAGGACAAGACAGATAGGACATCTAGGTGGTGCGGGTTGTGGCAGTCAAAGAAGATCTCCTCTGCCCTCCAATGGCATCAGCATTTGTAGTAATCATAATAATTGCTAGAATGATCAGAATCTTCTGTTTACTAAACACAATGTCAGGCTGTATGATAAGTGCCTCACAAATTATACTTCATCCTCACATGAATCTCTCAAGGTAGATATTGTTATTAGTCTTTCTACACCAAATCTACAATTGGGGAGCTGGCTGAACTGTGGTGTTTTTCTCACGGATTCGACCACAGAGGGCTGGGCGCCAGCCGTGCGGCTCAGCTCAGGGAGACAGTTTGTCTTTCATGACAGGTGCCAAACTTACTGCAATTCCACCTGAGTTTCCCACACTAATTTCCCTTCTGTTTCATTTTTTTTAATGGATTTCAGTTCGCTCCACAGAATGCATTGCTCAAAGTCCCACAGAGGAGGTGGAACATAATGGTTTTCCTAATAAAGCAAAAGCTCTTTCCCCATCTCCACCCCGTCATGCCATCCCAGCTCCATTTCCGGGCCTCTCTGCAACTGTGGGGCGATCTCTCGGAGGCAGGTGGAGGCAGGCCTCACATCCGGGTTCCTGGTTCTGTGGCTCAGAGTTGACAGGACCCTCATCTTGGGTCAGGGCCACTCTGGCTGCTTGAGTTTCAGCGAACCTCCCCAGTGTGTACGGTTTCTAAATGCCTAACCAAAGCATGTCTAGATGTTTACTGGAAGGGAAGAGCACGATGTCCCCAGGCCACCACGGGGGATGGCAGGGGACAGCAGAGGCCAGGGTCTCCCTCAGCACGGGGCAGTGGGCTCGAACAGCATAAAATACGGCAACTCATTTTAAAGTTAGGCCAGAGTATTTTCATCTAAACCGGCGTTACTTCCTTCAGAACAATCACCTGGGGAAGCAGCACATCCGCGTGCACAGTGCTGACACCGCACCGACATTTCTGGAGCCCTTTTCCGGGCAACGTTCTTTGCAGTCTGTGGCACTTTCTCTGAGAGTCTTCAGTCATAACAAATGTCATCCTTGGAGAATAGGTTTGAACTTTGGAAAGAGACAAAAATTGGTTGGAGCCATGTCTAATGAATAAAGTGGGTGATCAAATCTTGTTACATCGTTTTAGGTGAAAAATGAGGCATGACTGTAAAATAATGTGACTGGTTTTCCTAGGTGACCCATAAACCGACTGGCTGAGAAATAATTCCCATAGAGGAGCTTCAAATGCTCTGAGCACTCGACGCATCGCTGGAGTAAGTGTACAGTTCCCAGAGTGGTGATTTGGCAGGATAGAAGACTAATTTGGATATATAAGTTCAAATATGTTTGCAAAAAAGGAAATCTGATTGCTTACACTCATGAAAATGAAGAGGCTATTCTCCTGGAGAAATTTCTCCTTTTTGACAGCTTGGTCTGCTCTGGACTGTCGTTTGCTGAGAAAAACAGACTCATCTCGTGCAAAAAGCCTCCGCTGGCCACACCACCCCTCGACTCACAGCCCCGCCGCAGGCCGGGGCAGTGCCCTGCCCTGAGCTCCCACGGCTGTCTCTTTGCCTGTGGGCATTAGTTCTAGTAACAGATGGGGGTGGCTGCCTTTGTGTGTGTGCTGACATTCTCCCATCCAACATGTCTCCGTGAGAACGGGGTCATTTTCCACTGTGTATCTCCAGAGCACAGAATGAGGCACCCAGAAGCCTGGGACACTAATTCCTGTTCCAGACACAAACCCTCTGCCTTTGCTTCTCATGCTTCCGGGGACTTCACTTGCTAAATGAACTGCCCCTGCCTGGCAGCCAAAACTGGACATTTAGTCCACGTAAAATCCATCCACATGAATTTATAGAGACCTATGGTAGTAGCGGTTGCTTAGTTAGGTTTGAAAGCAGAGGGGAGCAAGAGGGATGAACTGCTAATCCAGCAGGCTTCTTTTAGGGTCATGGGAGTACTCTAAAATTAAATGGTGGTCATGGCTGCACCAATCTATAAGCACACTAAAAAGTATTGAATTGTACACTTTGAATGTGTGAATTGTGTGCTATGCTAATTGTATCTCAATAAAGTAGTTTAGTCTAAAAGCCCACCACAATGGGAATATTTTTGCCTTGGTTGCTTTCTAAGATGGAGGTTAGAATAAATGAAAACCTACTTAGGTATAGAAAACGAAGTTTCTGTTTTCTCTCTGTAACTGTGTCACTCGAACATGACTGAGAGGTTCTCACCAAATTTGGAAAGCACATTTAAGATAGCAAGGTCTGTCAGGTGTCACTCAACGTCAGTGCTCCCTTTCGTTTAGCTTGCCCACAATGTCAGCTTGACACACGGCACCCAGAATAACACTGATATTTCCTAGCTTCCCTTGCTGCTAGAAGAAGCCTTAGATGTTCAGTCTCTGAAAAAAGAGTGCCTTGCTTCCTCTGCCTCCCCTTCCTAAAGGCCAGACTGACCCTATGGCCGTAGGCAGCCATCCGGGATCGTGCAGGTAAGGGCACCTCACCAGGGGAGGCGGAGCACTGAAACAAACACGGGTCGCCCTACACACTGGGCCACCGCGCAGCCTACCAGAAAGACCTCTGTTACTATGCACTGTTGTTTTGCTTAAGTAACTTATTTTGAAACAGTTAGCAGCCAAATCCACATTTCAGCTAATCATAAAATTTGGTTTTCTATACCAAAACAGAATCTAAAGTGTGTAGCATCGGCACACTTCTTACGCCGTGGCATCGGTGTTTCCACTGCCACCTTGGAAGGCAGACCGCCAGCCAACCAAGCCTGCAGCTCTAGGCCGACGGTTGGGAGAAGTCCCTGGAGGAACATTAGGTGACTGCTTCTCCCACAGCACAGACGCTCAGGCAAGGACAAGCCTGTCTGCACAGATAGGAGGGTTACGGCTCTGCTAACGGATCTTCTTTGACCGTGGACTGCAAACACTGCGGGTGGTGACTGCCCCACCTATAACTACTTATCGGAAGGAATTTGGGGAGCCTCCCGGGGAAGACTCATGTGTTTCATGGGTGGAAAGAAGAGTGGGCATGATTATCCGCACAGCCAAAGGGGTGGCCCCTGGCAAACATGTCTAGTTGCCCCCCGTATTTGAACACATACGTATTGGTTTGCATATTTTGTTTTCCAGTGTGGTACTTTCTAAGAGATTTTAAGGATGATTCTGACTATACTAAAGTTTCACCTTCCGCTCTAACTTGAGAGTCCATCCCATGGGAAAGTGTGTCTTCCCGGTACTAACTGGATGACAGCTCATGACTGTCACCCAGTTGACTCCAGTGAGGCCAGCTGGTCCTAGTATTATATCCTACTGGCTCAGCTTTTATTTTTTATGTGAATGGTCAAAGGAAGAAAAACTCGTGTCTTGACGTGGACTTTGCCTCTGCCTTTACATTGGGATTCCATCGAGTGCTTTCAATTCAATCTAGCAGCAAGGTCTGCACGCCTCTGCTCTCCAGATGCTCATTTAGTTAAAACGTCCCCCACCCGGCAGTGTCCTCAGCCACTCCCAGTGGGAACGTGGCATGAGGAGCCCGGTCCTGGCGCGTCTGCTTTCTCCTGTCACCTCTCTCACATTCTAGGAACACAGCAGGCAGTTCCCAGTCTCTTGTCCTGACTCTGTGACCTGAGACCTGAAGTCTTTGCCTCAGAGGAATTAAGTGATGCACGCAGAGGTACCTGGTAAAATACAAAACACGAGGTGTGCTGTAAGTGAGGTTAATTCTTGAAGAGTATGACACGGAACTGTACAGGTGCGGGTGGAGGAGCCTCCATCCTACCTCTTCAACGTGCTCTGCTCTCTCACACTTGGTCCTACCTGGGACATTCTTTCTCCTCTTCCCCTCCAGGCCTGGGTGTGGCTGTCACTTCCCTGCTCCCTGGGCCGGAATCAGGTGCACCTCTCTTCGGCCCTCATAGCCGGCCTCGGTCACCCCCACCACAGCCCTGACTGCATCTTGCAGCAGTTGTGCTTTGCTGTCCGTGACCCTCCTGGCCTCCCACACAAACCTTGACTGTAGGTCTCGAGTGGGTGAGGACGGGGCCTGTCCTAGGAGTCAGCTCTGCTTAACCGACAGGCTCCTCCTGAGCTCCCTGGCAGTGTTTGTGACCCCATGCTTGTTGGTTTGGTCCCACAATGGCTACTCAGCACACTGAGTAGGCCCACTGGGCTCCCGGAAGGTAGGAGCCATTTGAACTCATTCCAGCAGCAGAGGTGCTTACAAGCAGGCTGGAGCTCAGTACAAGGGACTAATATTTGACTGGAATCAAATCCATACCCCCAAGTGCTACCACACAGAGACCCAGGAGGGAAGTGCTCCTTGGGCTGAACCAATCATACCCAACAGCCGCCTGAAACAAATTCGCGTATTAGTTGTTAAAATAAGCCATGTAGTTTACATGTATAGGAAAACAAGATCCCACCCTCCCTACATGCCATTAACCCCGGTTTAAAGGGAAGAAGTGCTACTTAAATCTGAGAAGAGTCTCATCACGTACAGTTGGTCATATCAACCCGGGCAGTGCAAGTTGGTATTTTGCAAAAGCATTCTGGGGGTCCTCTGGCAAACTGGTCAGACTCACTTGTATATTAAAAGCTCTGAAAGTCCAACTTAACACTGCCCAGTCCAGTTTTCCCCAACTTTTAACCCGGATATTATAACAATCCCCAGAACTACCTGCTTTGGGATATGCTTACTTATGGAAAAGATCAAATGCATGAAATACCAGAAGACCAGGGTCCAACGCCACCATTGACTGCCAGGTTTGGCGAGTCGACCAGTCTTCCCGCCCTGCCACCTGCCTGCCACGTTACATCTTTTCAGAAACACTGGGGTACTCAGGAAGTGGATAAAGAAAAGAAAATGTTTCCACTGTGAAAACACTGTTCGAAGTGTCTGACACTCGTGATTAAGTCTTTACTGGCCTGACTGGCAGTGCCCAGGATGTTTATCCAGCCAGGGCTTGACTTGCCACTTCTATCTCCGCCTCAGAGACTCCACTCTCTAAAGACTGGGAGAAGCATTGGGAAGGGGGACTTCCAATAATTAAAGTTAAACAAACAAACAACTGGCATCCCTCTCCGTACCCCAAGGGAAAGGCACTTTCTTTTCACCCTCCCCCACCACAGCCCCTAGGGCTGCCCTTTCAGACTTTCCCTCTGGAGGCTATGGGTGAGGAGAGTCTTCTCCACCTAAAGCCCTGGGTGGGTCTTCAATGCCTTAAGGCACTCAGTGGCCTTTCTTAAAAGGTGGCTCCCAACTTTGAGCACAGCTTCAAAGGCCACGGAATGACTGGATATGTCTGTGTGGACTTCAAGGGAATTTAACAGAAAATGACTGGATCAATTCAAACCTTCCAGTTCAACTCTCTTAAAGGTGTTGCCCACTCAAATCATTCTCCTGAAAGATCTTTGAAAGTCTGAAGGGGTTCAGAATATGCCACTGCGGCAGAACAATTATTCTGAGCTGAAGGCATTTGAGAGAAAGCATTTTTCTGAACTTTATCTGCCTAAAAGCAGTCTCCTTGGCTGTCACAAATCCCCTCCTGGACACAGTTTCTAGAAACAGGGAAGATTGACCCTGATGACCACACCACACCAAGTGCCCAGCTCTAAAAAGTAGTCCCCTCTGTCCTTCAAGACACTTTGCCTTTCTGCCGTGTCCCCCTCCGAGTCGGTGGCCCCGCTTTTCTGTTTGTTCACTGTCTACTCTTCAAGACACAATTCAATTTCCGTCTCTTCTTCCCCCCCGCCAGAATGTTCTCTCCCTTATTTGCCCTTTTTCTATTTCTGCTCTTTGCACGTGTATTTCCTGTGCCGTGTCTCCCCCTGGATGGAAAAAGACAGTATCTAATTCATCCTGGCGTTGAATGCCGGTTCAGTATCAGAAAGCATACACAAGGGGAGAACAACCATTCATAAGCCCATTATAATCAAAGAACCTTTTTTTTTCAAACATGGGAGTTACAGCATGTTAAAAAGGGATCCAAAGATGTTTCTCTGGCAAGAATCCCTGCCCTAAGGAGATCAGATTTTAGGTATAAAAAACAAGAGGCCTCCACCTAACACCAGTTGCCTCAGGGCCCCAGAACATTCTCCTCGGTGCTGAGTGTTCTGTCATTTCCTTCTCAGAACTAAACATGTCCCGTCACCTGAGTTTGCAGCTGGGCCTCACGAGAGTTCAGAGGAGACTGATCCACCCAAATGGGCCATAGTGGACGTTCTTCCACTTAAGATGAAGTTCTCAAGGCCCTACTGGTCTGGTCTGAGAACCCAAGCCCTTTCATCTCCGAGTCGTGTACTTGACACCCATTTGGTGCTAATGCCTGACACTAAAAGGGAATCTTTTCTTTAGTGCTGGGGTTCTGAAATCAGACTCCTTAGGCCATAGAGGTCTGTGGACAGAATGAAATGGGGTCCATGAATTCGAAAGGCAAAACAAATGAAAACATCTTTATTTTCACTAACCTCTAAATGAAGCTTAGCATTTCCTTAGTTATGAATGTAGGCAACAAACCACAGTCTTTATTATTTATTTTTATTGTTACTGTTATTACCACTATTAATACTATTACTACCTGGGACTTAATCATCAGCAGAAATCACAGGTATTTTCATTTCATTGTGTACTTATCTCAAAATATTGAGACTGGCCCTGGCTGGTGTGGCTCAGTGGACTGGACACCAGTCTGAGAACCAAAGGGTCACCAGTTCGATTCCCAGTCAGGGCACCTGCCTGGGTTGCAGGCCAGGTCCTCAGTAGGGGGCATTCGAGAGGCAACTACACATTGATGTTTCTCTCCCTCCCTTTCCTTCTCTAAAAATAAATAAAATCTTTAAAAAATACATTGAGATTGTAGATATCTCAAAATACCATTTGTACTTATCACTACTCTAAAGTAAGACAGTATTAGACCCTCCACTGAATACTGTTATTTAATATATCAATAAAGAAGAATATATCTTGCTATATTACAAATTTGGTTAATATTTTGATAATTGTATTTCAATGTAATTTTTATTTCCTTTTCACTTTTTTAAATAAAATGATTCTGAGAAGGGGTCCATAGGGTGAACAAAGGAACCCATCACACAAGAACCCCTGTGAATTGATGGAAGAAAACATGCTTTTTCACAAGTCCCATAAGGGCATTTACTTTATTTTGCTGAAGATGATGAACTATCCTTCAAAATATCTAAACTTCCATTTACTTATGGGTCTAAAGTTCCCCAAATCCTAATACTGGTCATTTGCAGATCATTGGGCCCAAGAGTGATTTTGAGAGACCAGGAATGGTTTGAACCAGGGAGTCTGCAGTAGGAACCTCTTAAGAGTTTTCAGTAACAGGGACCAGTAAACTCCTTTTTCACTTGGCCTAATCCAAATTATGTTTTTGCCACTTGTGCCCAATTGGGTTCTAACATGAATCCCTCTGTATTGGAACCGATGAGGGTTAGAGGAAGGTGGGAGACCAAGCTGATATCTCTGGATGGTGGGGGTCAGGGGCAGTGTTAGTATCTGCATCAGGTTGAGTTGACTGACCCAGTGTCCCCATATGGGCAAAACATTGATGGCCTAAAGTCTCATCCCTAGGTCCAACCAGAGGTTTCTTCACAAGTGTCATCCAAACAGCTTCCCGGTGAGAAGGGGCAGCCATGTTCTTTCAAGTGTGCTGCTTCATTTGATCCTGACAAGAGCCTCTCTGGGTATGTACTACCACTTCCAACCTTTACATGTAAGGGGAGATGGAACCAGAAAGTAAATAACTTGCCCAAGAGAACCGTCCTCGACTCCTCTGATTTTTATTCTGCCTAGAATTCCTCTGCCTTGGCAACGCCAACTAACCCTCTAAGCCCCATTCAGCCACCACCCTCCTGTGAAGCCTTCCTCACTTACCACCCTCTCCTAAGGGCGGCCCTTCATGCTCCTGCCCCTTCAGAACCTGGCACGTGCCTCCATCATAACCCTGAAGACAATGTGCAGTCTGCTTGTTGTTGTCTACCTGCCCTTCTAGACTATGCATTTGCTGAGGGTGAGAATATTTTGTATGACAAGCACTTAGCACAATGTCTGATACGAAGTCAGCACATAATAAATGTTCAATGAGAGTAAACTTAAGTGCTGGAGTACACTTCCCAATTCAAGGCAACTGAACAAGGATTCATTGAATGCTACATGGTCCTAGGTACTGCAGATCAGACAAAACATAGATCTATCTTAAAGAAGCCTACTCTCCAGTTGGGGAGTGTAACATGCAAACAGATAATTTCACTAGGTTTGATTAGTGTATTCTAGAGGTATGTGCCTGTGGGAAATGGGACTCAATGTTAATAAGATAAATAAAGATCACTTAATGGGAGGAGAGGGCACAGACGGGTTGTTGGGGAAAGGTTTCTGAAGATGCTGTCTGAATTTAAGCATACCAGAAGAGAAGGAAGAGAATATTTAAATCCATGGGGGAGAGAGAGAGAGAGAAAGAGAGAAAGAGAGAGAAAGGGAGAGAAAATGAAATCAGAGAACAGCAAGCTGAGGACAGAAACCTAGAGAATAGGTAGGGCATGGCTAGGGCAAGCAGTCCAGGAAGAAACTCAAAAAGTGTGAGTAGAATCAGGAGACACCAGTCAAGAGAAAGGGAATGAGAATGCTGAAAGTGTTCAAGGGCAGCAATGACAAATGCAACAGGACAGTCGGAGAAGATAAGGCCTAAAAAGTGGTCAATGGATGTAGCAACTGGAAAGTCGGTGGTAACCTCGGCGAGAGAAATTTTAGGGGCGTGGTGGGGGAAGCAGAGTCAGGTTGCAGTGGGGTTGGGAATGAACGGGAGGCAAGAAATCAATGATGGTGAATGCACACACGTTTCACAACGATGGGCCAAAAGGGCAAAAGCAGCAGAACAGTAGCGAAAAGGTAGTAAGGTTCAGGTCCAAATTTTTTGTCTTAACTCTTTCCTTCCCGCCCCACACAACTGCCAAATAGACAATTTTCCTTTGGACCCCTAAACTTCTTACTATGCTATACAAGCTTTTTAAGGATAAGTCTTGGGTCTGAATTGTCTTTTTATTCCACACATTTCTCAGTTGAACGAATGAATAAAATGCAAGTTCACCACAAGTGATAAGGAAATGAAGGGATCTACTGGAATATAACCAGTTTGTTCTTTCAAGAGAATTTGAGGTTGTCCGAAAACTCAGTAGCTTGAAGAAAACAAATCCAGACAATGTTTGACCCAGGGAGGCAGACATAGATTAGGTCCAATTTAGATTCTGGAGACCACTGGAGAACAGATCTTTAGATTTAAGGGTCCCTTCATTCCCAGAAGCTGTTCAGGTTCTGTACTGCATTCTCAGTGCTGCCAAGACTGTTCCTGCAAATTATTTATCCTGCCTAAGCTTCCCTGTTCTCCTGGGCAACTTGAAGATGCCCATGATAGCATCTACCTACCGCACAGGGCTGTGGTAGGTTAAGTGGGTTCCACAAGCGAAGGGCTTCTCAGGGTGCTTGGCAAAATGGCACTTGATATGTTAATAAGATAAATAAAGTACTATTAGAGTGAATTAAAATATTATTAAAGGGAATGAGTTTCAGAAGAGTTGGTAAAGGTCAAGTCTTAGTTTAAATACAGAAAACTTGTTCTTTAGAAAAACTCGTTAGAAAACGTTTTATAAAAGTGAGTGAACAATCAGCTCCGATTTGCCTAGTTGATAAATGCATTTTTTTCCGTATATCAAGTTCACTGCAAAATCTATTTCAGAGTTTCACCTGTCCGAGCGAACCTGCCCCATTAAGTCAGTTAACGTTCCTCAGGCGGGGAAGGGACACAAAGTGTTGCATTAACTTCCTGGCGGGCCGGCCACCACCGCTTGCCCAAGAACGCCGTGGGCTATGCTGTTTCTGTTCCACCGAGGATTCAGCTCCAGCCCCTCCGTGGAAGAGATCCAGAAGCACCGCCGGGCAAAGACTACCAGCCTTTTCAAAACCCTGCTCCCCAGCAACCAGGCCGCGCCAGGGCAGCAGCTCGGTCCCAACGCAAACGGAGGTGGGGGGAACGAGACTTCGCACCCGCCTCCCGGCTCCGCGGGCCCGAGACACCAGGGGGCGGGTGCTCCTGCCACCCGGCCCCGCCGCGTCGGGCTCCGAGCCCCGAGCCCAAGCAGAGCGCCAGTCCCAGACCAGAATAGAAGGCCACCGGGGATGCAAGCGAGGGGTTCTGAGCAGGGCGGCGGCCTCTGACCTTTCCGGGTTAAGGCGCCTGCACTGCGCTCTGTAACTGTATCTTCAGTAGGGAAAGGTTCAAGTAAATGTCAGAGGCCCCGGGACAGGAGGCGGGAAGGGGGGGGAGGGGAGGGGCGGGAGGCGGAGGCGGGCTCCCCAAGGTGGAGCCCGGCTAACCCGCCCGCGCCTCCCCGGCCGCCGGGAGTCGGGAAAGCAGCGCCGGGGGGCAGCGTGGACACTTCCCCCCCCGACGGCGACCCCGTCCGGCCCCACAGCCGGCAGGAGCGGGCGCCGAGGGACTGGGGGTGGAGACTGGGGCGGCCGCGCACGAAGCCCACGCGGAGGCAGGCGGGCGGGCGGGCGGGACACCGCAGCCGCACGTAGCGCACGGCCCGCGCCCGGGAGCGCGCCTCCGAGCCGCCGGCGCGCGCCTTACCCCGTTGGCTGCGGCGATGCGGATGATGAGGTGAATGGCCTCCTTCATGTAGAACCTGCCGTCCCCGCCCACCACCAGGGCGGCCTCCTGCCGCTGCGCCGGCTCCACGGTGGAGATGATACTCTGGATGAAATTCTCCGCGTAGTTGGCGCTGCTCTGGAACACCTTCACCCGCTTCCGCAGCCCGCTCGTGCCCGGTTTCTGGTCTGGGTACGCCTGGGTCTTAACTGTCACAATCTTCACCATGCTGGCGACCTGCTTCCTGGAGCCGTAGCGGACTCTGCTAACCGAGGGGCGGCCCGAGCACTGGCTGCAGCTGTTCGGGGGTGACGGTGCGGGCGGGGTCCGGGCAGCGCTGGCTCTCCTGGCCGCGCTCGGCCCTTCTTAAAGGGACAGGGGACAGGGCCCTCCCTCCGCCGCCTCCGGGCCTCATTAGAGATGGGTGGAGCCTCTCCGATTTACCCTAACACCCCCACTGCACCCTAACCAAACCACCAGAAAATGAAATCCTCAACTCCTCCCCTAAATGGAAGGGCAGAGCTTGGGGTAGGGACAGGGTCATAGGACAACTTGAGGCAGGGTGAGAAAAACACAGAGCATAGCGATTTCCTGTGGTTTGCCTAGAATGTCATATGTAAATAGTTTTCTGGAAACCTGTTCTGAAGGACAAAAGTGCCAGGCGCAGCTAGATTTTGACTCCTCATTCTTTCATTCTCTCTCCAAATAATTAGGTGTGTGTGTTAGAAAAATGAGTCAACTCTAGAGGTCTAATTCGTCCAGGTAACGTCACTTCCACTGGTTAGGATGGTATACTAATAACTGAGGTTTACTGAATATAATGTTTCTAATCCTTGCTGAAGTACAGGCTCCCCCCCACACACCCCCCCGTTTTATAGTTACAAAACTGAGATTCAAAAAATAGAATGGCTTGTCAAGGCCGTACAGATAAAAGTGCAGGCTGGAGGCCAGCTCACGTGGGTGTGGCTCTAAAACCAGGGCTCTTACCATGACATTTGCTTGCGGTGGTCACCAGATTTGGCAACTAGGAAATCAATAGACAGGGAGACCTTGATAAACGGGGGCACAGATATAAGATAAGGCTGAAGGCAATTACCATCAAAACACACCAGTTATCCATGTAATAGAAATTTGGTGAAGAGATCAAGGAGAACTGAGATGGCCGGAAAGGATTCGTGGAAGATACAGAGTCGAGGAGAGGGATTCTAGTATTTAGTAGGAACCTTGAGCTCAGCATTTCCCTTGATTTGGTGACAGGGATTGTCTCCTCTGCTTGAGAAGTGTGTCATTATGGTGAAGTGGGAAAAAAACGGACTTTTCCCTCCTACTTAACAAGCTATGTGACCTGTTAATATCTGTGGGCATCCATTTCTTTACTATAAAATGCACACAAAACCTATCTGAGAGGATTTCTGCAAGAACCATTGAGGTTTTGTATGCCAGTGGTTCTCAATTGTAGATACTTGGTAGAATCACTTGATACACTTAATAATTACCCATCCTCCAGTCCAGATTCAGTCATTATCAGCTGATATAAGTAAGTCACTTGGCACGGTACCTGAAACAGAGGCCCTCAAAAAATACTAGATCCCCTACCCCAGTTCCAAAACCAGAATTTATCGTTAATCTGTGAATGTGATTATATTTATGCCCTTTTAATGGTTAATTGGTGTACCGTGATCAAGCAGGGGGGCTGACAGACCCATATGACTGCTGGCTCTCAGCAATCAAGTGTTGACTTATATGTCGATATAGGTGTTCTGTCGACAAAGGCAGGTTTTGACATAGTCACGATGGATGAGTCCCAGAGCAAGTAACGCGTGAGAACTGAATCCTGGACGGCTGGTAAGGATTTCCAATATTTACACAGAAATTCACAAAGCTTATAGAGTATCATCGGTGAATTAAGCACTATAATCACCCCATTTTATAGGCTAGAGAATTGATAAAATGGTGAATGTAATCAAAGTTACCTAACTCCACAAAATGAAAATACAGCATCGAGTCACTGAGTCTTACAAATTATCTCACAGAGATGCACGGATCAAATTAGCTCCCGCGTATAGAGCTCCTGACACAGTACTAATAAGTACTCAATAAATGGTAACTTTATTATCATTACCATTATTATTATCCTCACCTGAGGACATTCTTTTTCATTGCTTTTAGAGAGAGAAACATTGATGTGAGAGAAACATCGATTTGTTGCCTTCTATATGTGTCTGATCTGGGAATCAGACCGCAACCTAGGCATGTGTCCTGAGCGGGAATTGAACCCTCAACCCTTCGGCTATGGGACAACACTCCAGCCAACTGAGCCACACCGGCCAGGGCAATAACTTATCATTATAGAGCGGTGGGCTCAAATTCAAATCCCATGCTCTTTCTATATTCTTCACTACCTTCAGAACTAGGATGGGACTTTTCAAGAGGAATTATTCCATAAGACTCTCACCTCAGAAATTGTAACAATTAGGTGGGATTGGCTGGGGTGGGGGGAGAGTGGTGGGGGGAAAATGCAAACTGTAATTGAACAACAATAAAGTAATTTAAAAAAAAAGAAATTGTAACAATTAGCCTTAACTACATAACAAACTGCTGAAATTTAGTAGCTTCAGGCAATCACCATTTACCATTATTATTATTATTATTATTATTATTATTATTATTATTCATGATTTTATGAGTTAACTGGGCAGGTCTGCTGAGTTGGCCTAGACTGCTGATCTTGGCTGGACAAGTGGTGCCCTGGGTCCTCATGTCCTGGTAACCATGCCTTTATGCAGTCTCCTGATATTACTTATCTTGATGTGTAACAAGTTACCCCAGACTCAGTGGTTTAAAATAACACCCTGTCATTATCAGAGTTCTGTAAGTCAGAAGTCTAGGTGTGCTTGGCTGGGTTGAATGCTCTGTGTGTGTGTGTGCACTGAACCTCAAATCAAGGTGTCAGCTAGACTGGGCTCTGGGAAGCATCTGCTCCCAAGCTCACCCAGTTTGTGGGCAGGATCCATTTCCTTGCCATTGTAGGTCAGAGGTCCTTGTTTCCTTGCTGGCTGTCAACCAGGATCCACGCTCTGGTCCTAGAGGCCACCTGCATCAGGTCCTTCCTATGGCTGCAATCTCTGACTCCCTCTTCTGCCATCGACCAGAGAAAACTCTTGTGTAACTGGATTAGACACAGGTGGAAAGTCCCCCTTTGCCGTGTAACACAGCAGTTACGGGAGCGAGATCTCACTGTGTTCACAGGTTCGACCTGCACTCAAAACTGACTTCAGAGATTTCCAAGTCGTAACGTTGCAAAAAAGCAGCAGAATGAGTCCTGTTCCCTTGTGGCTGACACGGAAGTAGGAAAGAAGCCACTGCACCTGAAGAGCCCATAGAGAGAGAAATGAGAATTCTTGACAGTGTAGACCAAAAATAAGACTGGGTGATTGTGTGCCTCCCTAGACATTTGGTACCAGAGGGTGGGCACTCCAATGCTTTGGCACTGCAGGAACTACCTCTACCTAATGAGGTCGCAGATGGGCCATCTCAGCCAAAGGAAATAGAAATCAAGGTGAATTTTAGAGAAATGAATATTATTTCCTAAACATCTAACTCTGGACTGAGATGCATATCTGCTCACAGAAATCTAAGTCTCTGCCACCAGCGCAGAAGGGCATTTTGAAAACATTAAGTTGTTATTTAAAAAAAGCAAGCTGTCTTTCTTGCACAGTTAGATTATGGTGAGATGTGTAACCCTTTCGCCTGTTACCTGATTCCGTTTTTTTTCTCATGTTCATACTGTTTATCTACTTTCACTGAACTAGAATGGGTATTTTCCATCAATTGTTCTAGTCTTTTCTACAAAGATAATCTAGGACAG